>JAVTVY010014971.1:0-64319 GCA_036873755.1 Hanleya hanleyi
CTGGACAGAGTATATGAAAAGTAGTTCGCTCATGTGCAACACTAAAGGAGTCGTTTGGTCGGATTCAAACTGAACCGTGCGTTGGTTGGTTTCCCCTATACGTCATAGCAACGTAGTAAAGGTCAACTTCCGCTATTGGAGGCAGGGATGTTATTGGAGCCTGCGAAATGGAGCATGCGCTGTGGGGAGGTTGCTGCCAGCCGAGCGCTGCCAGCCGATAGACTGGATACCCGTCTCTATTAATAACGTTGGGATACATATATGCAGCGAAGGATGACGTAGCGTAATGTGGGTTAGGTATCCAGACTATGCCAGTAGACTAGTACCCATCCACTGCGCATGACCCGCTATCGCTAAGCTTGTGGACCAGTATCTAATAATGAAAAGACGTAATGGCGGCCAAATTTGAGCCCATACCTTCAACATGGAGTGTTTATAAAATGGCTCGATGCGTAGAGGAAATGCTACAGATCAATGTGAAAACTATCGCTCAAGATATGCGTCTGTTTCATCTTGCTTTAGGATTTGATAACTGATGATGTTATATAATGATATTCTGTAAAAGATTGTTTCTTTTATCGACCTTCAGTTCGGCCTTGTCAAGAACAGGCTGTAGTGTACAGCTTGACGAGAGTGTCTGTGGGTCCGCGTCAGTCCGTAACGTCACAGCAGAATTTTTTTACACGTCACAATACGACGTTATAATGGAATTGTTAATCCGATTGTTGCATAACGTCACAAATACACGTCAACAGGTCATGACATCGCCGCTACAGTGAAGGTCGGCATTATTAGAAGCCTGTCGTCAATCGGCCCAACGTTATTAGGCGACGGCGGCCAGTCTAACTATGCCAGCCGAGAGCTGCCAAGTCATACTATTGGCTAATGTGTATCACGTGTGTGTTCATATTGCCGTACCCTTAGTAGTTCTCTCACAATGCGAAAGTGAAGATGAACCTGTACGACGGTAGCACTTGCCAATTGCCACCCCCCCCCCCCCCCCCATGTCTGTCCTCTCTCCCCTCGCTTCCCATAGGGGTAAATTCTCGATGTCACGAGGTGCCGACAAAAGTTCCATATGGCGGAAAACAATGCCGCAGGATATGAGGTCATGTTGAGCGAGTAGATTCATTTATATGTCGGAAATTGGATGTTTCATGGAATCTGACTGTTGGTTCGACGTTCATTGCCCCCGTTACCAACAATCAACAATATAAATTGCTAGGTACAGGTATAGGTATATTGTACCAAGTACACTAAATTATACCAACAATAGCTCACTGTAAATATGAAATTTGTACGTCATGTTTGCGGAATAGTATGGGAACCTAGAGCTACCCAGAAGGGGTGTGACTAAAAAGCGTCTGGTAGCGTCCGGAAGCGTCCAGTAGCGCCCGGGACACCGCCCGGTACTTTTTATACCGCCCGGTACACCCTACAATACTCCTTTTGTGTCCCATACAAAATTGTGTATGTCCCATGTAAATATCGACTGATATTTGCCGTTTTCTGACTTGCGCGCATTTAATCGCATGACCTTCTGGTCTGGAATCATCCCGCCCATTTTCGTGGTCGGCTTCCCCGGTACTACTGACTGTTGTCATGTTGTCATTTCTTTGGCACCGCTTTCTAGATGATCGTTAACAGACTTCATTTATCTTTTCCTGTAAATTTGAGCTTAAATCTGCCAGTATTCTCCGAATCATTTTTTTTCTTATATCGTCCGGTACTTCATTCACCGCCCGGTACTGTAAATTTGATATTTTTACCCCTCGTCCGTCTGTCCGTCACACCTTTCTCGTTACCAAGATATCTTTAGAATGACTTAACCTGGGCACACCAAACTTGCAGTGTACATCCATATGCTCGTGACCCAGAACCCTATTGAGTCTGGACCTGATTGGTTGGAAACTTTGGCGGTCATCTTTAATTTATGCGAAACCATCACAGCTTTCTCGTTACCAAGATATCTTTAGAACGACTTACCCTAGGCACACCAAACTTGCAGTGTACATCCATATGCTCATGACCCAGAACACTATTGAATCTGGATCCGATTAGTTGAAAACTTTGGCGGCCATATTTAATTGATGCGAAACCATTAATCTTATGTATCTCCGAAACCATTTCACTGTTCAGTGGGAAATTTGGCCTAGATCATCGATGCATCAAGAAACTCCAAAAGAATGACCAAACCAGTTTCCCTGATTCAGTGGAAACCTCGGCGGCCATTTTTAATTTATGCAAAATCTTTAATGATATATATCTCTGATACCATTCAAGTGTTTTATACGAAATTTGGTATACAGCATCGATGTATCAATAGACCTGCAATGTATAACCACATCAGTTCCTCTGAGTTGCGGGAAGGATGGGTGGCCATCTTTAATTTATGCGAAATCATTAATGATCTCCATCTCTGATACCGTTCAAGGACTCGATGTAAAATTTGGTATATATCATCGATGCATCAATAGACTTAAGATAAATGACAGTTCTGGCCTTTCTGATTGGGCGGAAACCTTGTTGGCCATCTTTAATTTATGCAAAGTCTTTAATGATGTATATCTTTGATACCATTTCAGTGTTCTATATTAAACTTGGTATAGAGCATCGATGTATCAAGAGACGTTCAATGAATAACCACATCAATTCCTCTGAGTGGCGGGAAGGATGGGCGGCCATCTTTAATTTATGCGAAATCATTAATGATCTCTATCTCTGATACTGTTCAAGTACTCGATGTGAAATTTGGTAAACATCATCGATGCATCAATAGACTTACGATAAATGACGGTTCTCGTTTTTCTGATTGGGCGGAACCTTGGTGGCCATGTTTAATTTATGCAAAATCTTTAATGATGTATGTCTTTGATACCATTTCAGTGTTCTATATGAAACTTGGTATACAGCATCCATGTATCAAGAGACTTGCAATGAATAACCACATCAGTTCCTCTGAGTGGTGGGAAGGATGGGCGGCCATCTTTAATATATGCGAAATCATTATGATCTCTATCTCTGATAACTTTTAAATGCTCGATGTAAAATTTGGTATACATCATCGACTCTTACGTAATGAATGAATACCGGTTTCTCTGATTGGACGGAAACCTTAGAGGCCCTTTCTCATTGCAAAATTTTTCATAATCTGTATATTTGTCACTTGACTACTTGGTGTTCCTGAAGCCTTTTTTTCAAATTGAATACATTATGAATGACTGGCGCCCGGAGCCGAGGGGTTTTCAGATGCGCAGCTTCGTATTTTCTTTATGGTACGTTTTTCACCATCCGATACTTTCTAGATGTTCTATACATTTTTAGATGTTCTAAATGGGCGGGATGATTCCAGACTAAACGCGCGCACATCAGAAAATGGCAAATACCAGTCGATATTTGCATGGGACATACACAATTTTGTATGGGACACAAAAGGAATACATGTACTGTAGGGTGTACCGGGCGGTGTAAAAAGTACCGGACGATGTACCGAGCGCTTCCGGACGCTACCGGACGCTTTTTAGTCACACCCCTCCTTGCTAGCTCTAGGTTCCCATACCATTCCGCAACCATGACGCACAAATTCCATATTTACAGTGAGTTATTGTTGGTATAATTTAGTGTACTTGGTACCGGTACCATATATTCTACCTACCGGTACCTAGCTATTTATATTGTTGATTGTTGGTAACGGGGGCAATGAACGTCGAACCAACAGTCAGATTCCATGAAACACCCAATTTTCGACATATAAATGAATCTACTCGCTCAATATGATCTCATATCTTGCGGCATTGTTTTCCGCCATATGGAACTTTTGTCGGCACCGTGACATCGAGAATTTACCCCTATGGGAGACGGGGGGAGAGAGGGCAGACAGGGGGGAGGGGGAGATTGGCAATTGGCAAGTGCTAGCGTCGCACAGGTTCATCTTCACTTTCGCATTGTGAGAGAAATTCTAAGGGTACGGCACTATGAACACACACGTGATACACATTAGCCAATAATATGACTTGGCAGCTCTCGGCTGGCAGCGCTCGGCTGGCAGTTCTCGGCCACAGAAGAATTTGTTTTCGTTTTGAGAGAGGAAAAAAAAAAAAAAAAAAAACTGGCAGTGCCGGGCGCTGCCACCTTATATATTTTTTTTTCCTTGTGATAACAACATGAAATGAAAGTGAAATGAAAACAAAATCAAAATGAAATGAAAGTGAAATGAAAACAAAATCAAAATCAAATGAAATGAAAAGGAAATGAAATTTAAAAAAAAATGAAATAATGTTTTTTTTTAATTTACCGGTAAGTAAAAAAAAATATAACAAAATGAAATGAAGTGAAATGAAAATGAAAACGAAATCCAAATGAAACGAAAAGGAAACGGAAATGAAATTTAAAAAAAAATGAAATGAAAATGAAATAATATGGAAAAAATATTTCAATTAAAAAAAAAAAAAAAATAGAGAAAACGTTTAAAAATTTACATTTATGGAATGGCAGCTGTCGGCCACCATACAGGTCATTGCCCAAATGAGAGAGATCCGAGTGAGTGAGCGAGTGAGTGAATATGATTTAATATGGTCAGAAGCTCTGATGGGTCTAAATTATAACGTGATATCTCATGAGCTTGACAATAATCCACTCAAACACAGTAATGCCCATGAACGGCAGTCATTATACCTTAATACCTTAACAGCCTATCATAGCGCCCTACCAGAACACTTTAACACCCTACCCCCGCTGGACTTCCCTACATTTTCCTCCCCACCAATCAGTTCCAACTACATTTTGACGCAATTAGATGAGAGATCAACAATATTCATATAGTTTATCCCCAATGTTACATCATACTCAAGCTGGGGAGTCGCCATGGGTATGTTTGTGACAGTGATAGTCATTTTGTGTCATCATCATGGTTGCTCTGGTCTCTCATTCATTTGCTCGGGTCTTAAGTGTCTTCATGCAATCTGGGATACCACAGGGGCAACATGTCCTGGAACAGCGCTTTGCGCATTCCGATCACATTTTTCAGAGCCTCGGTGGATGGTAACCTCATGTCCTCTTTCAAGTGATGATTGATTTTCATGATGGTTTGGGTGCATGGAATATTTCTTCATTTCCAGTGGAAACAAGCTATACTGTTCATAGAGAACCAGGAGAGATTTTTTTCTGATATGGGGATGCATTTGGATGGACACTTCTGTTGTGAGTGTTCCTGTAAGGCATCTTCAATCACCTCAGTGTGGGTATTAATAGTCACTGCTACAATATGATCCCAAAAGGTTTGTTCTTCTTCACTCCAGCTTCTCTGGGACGTAGCCAGACTATCAGCATCCAGGCTCTCAGTATCAGTCAGTGGACTCTCAAGGTCTCTCTCACTGCATTCCTCGGCTTCTGGCATCTCGGTGACATATACATGTATATTCTTCTGGTACCGCATCATATCTTGGTGTCTTATGAACATGCGTCAACACTCAGAGCAAGAATAAGCCGTGTTGATAGCGAAATGTCAACTGTGCTGGTCTTTCAGCTAGGCCTGCTTTTATAAACCGGTGTAAAGGCATTGTGGTATGGCATTAAGATAGAGCATTCATGCATTGAGATGAGTGTTAAGGCATGCACAGTTGATGTTCCGCCGTTAACATGGCTTATCATTGCCTAGATTGTGGACACACGTTTACCAGACACTACAATTTGATGCGGTACCAAAACAATATACATGGTTATGACATGACCGAGTGCCCATCCGGTCAATTCTGCACTTTCTCTAGTATCAGAAGTTCATGAGTTTTCACGAACTTCCGCTAGTACTGATGTCACAGTTACGTGGTAATGGGGCCCCACCTCCTTTGTATAGGACAGTGTCTGAGCTTCAAGAGGACATCTTAAACATGTTCTGTCAAACCATCATCCCTAGACCTCTCTCCCTTCAAAGTTTGAAGTCGATGTGCACATGTAGCCTCCAGAATTCCCTCCCATTTGCGTGTAGATGGCACCACTGCTCACCCTGTGGCACTTGCCTGAGTTCAGGTTGTTCATCAGGTGAAATCCCATGTCTCTAGTCCCTCTGATTGTTCAGAAATGATGGATGAACATTGACCGTCATCTTGCATGTTTACATTCCACGAGAGGCATTATACCATGATTAAGGCTACAGGTATATGCCTATGCCATATCATACTGAAGAATCTCGACTGTGTAGCCATGTTATAATAATGAGTGTATGTATACTGTATAACTCACAATGTATTCACTGTCCTACACATACTTCCATGACACCAGAAGCATTCACCAACAAATGTTGAGATATGCTTGCAAATTGTTGACATCGGGAATGTCCAGGCAAGCTCCAATTTGTCCCGACATGTTCATATAGAATGTGCATTCAAGTGCCTGTTGAACTTTGACCTCTGTGATGTCACCAGAAGTGACCTTTGACCCTGACCAGAAGTGACCTTTGACCATCTGCATGTACAGAGATATTTTTCTGGTACTGTTTGTGTGCATGCATCATGTGACCTGAAGTGAATGCTGACCCCAACCAGAAGTGACCGTTGACAATGTGCATGTGTATGTGGTGTGCTTCTGGTGTTTATCCGGTACTGTTTGTACAACTGTGAATGGTCAAAGGTCACTTCCGTTCACATGACTGACATCAAAGGTCAAAGGCCAATGGGTACTTCAATGCACATATACTATACTTGCGATTATTGAGTAGGTGAGCCATTGAAAATCAATGGACATGCATCTTCCTTAAAGCAGTATAACAGGCCCGTAGGCTGGGGGGGTTCGGGGGGTGCGTACGCACCCCCCCGCAGAGCAGACCGAGTTCCGCTGCCGGGGAAAAAAAAATTCAGAGTGCACGGAAGGACCTTCATGCGGGCATCCATGGGCCAGGAGCGATTGACCTGGCATTGCTACACATTCAGCTGGAGAGGGTGGGGGCTCCCCCCCCCCCCCAGTTTCAACAAAAGCTGGGTGACTTTTTCATGATTTTGGTCCTAATGTGACCAGATAAACAGGCCGGTTTTTTCCCCCGCGGCGCTTCGCGCCGCCCTGTAGGCCAGGTTTTCACGGAGCGGTGACTTTGCACTGGAGGGTCACGTTGCTGTTTGGGTTAAATGCTCTGATTTGCTCATTCTTCTGTTCCGTTCACAATGACCAATAACTGTTGATTGATGTTAATTTACATAGAAATTGCATTCGCTTTATTGGACGATTATCTGCTTATCAAATTTAGAAATCAAAATTGCGTTCATATTATTTCTTTTTTTGTGTTCACATATTTCTCTTCAAACACGTCAGCGCTCTCCAACCCTCTGCCGAAATGTTACTTTCTTCGAGATCACTGCGTATAGTTCGAATTTTGGAAAGGAAAAAATACTTCTTTTGCATTCAAAAGTTATCAACTCAATTTTTCTTCTACATGTAAATGACGAAAAAAAATCACAAAAACAATCTCAAAATGCAGTTGATTATGTAGTGATGATACGTCGTTTTGTATGCCGGAAATCGGCCAGAATGCGTCGACAGCCATCTAGGAGCGCGGAGCTTCCGGGGCCTAGGCGGCCCCTGGACCCTCGCCTAAAGTGCTATATGATAGTCGAGCCCCCCAACTTTTTGGGAGCTTCCGCCGGCGCTGTACATTGTTATTCTTAACGTGATCAAATCTTTGCTGGTTGACATATTTTCTTTATGACAGATAGCGGCGAAATATGCAGTAATAAACATGGACCAGTTGCTTGATAATAGGATGGCTCAATCGGAGGAATTGTTGGCGTGGTTTATCCATCTCTTTACCAGATCGTAACAAGTGTGAACTGAAGTGGCACAAATATATCGGCAGGCCGGTGTGGAGGCTAAGAATATCCAATATTAAAAGTGCAAGGACACTCTTCTCCAGATATCTCCAGAGGTAGGACACTCTTCACTCAATAAAAAGATAGGAAACGGGACACTTATCCCCACTCTTAGCCACCACACCGGAGTGAGGAGTTAATGACGTTAATGATAATAATCTTGATCAAAGGGGGTTTCCCATGGTTGAATATTAACCATCTCCCAGTCGACAAGATTATCATTCACACAACGAGTCGATTATAGTCATATACTGAATTTATCAGTCGGAAAAAATGCAGTTGGCGAATGCCGAAAATATGCTGTATAAAAATGCGCCAGAACGCGCCATATGGCATCTAAATTTTCAAAAAATTTCCGGGGGGGCCCCCCCAGCCGGGCTTCACGCCTGCGGCGCTCGCATTAGCAGTTCCGCAATATTCTCTACCGAACCCCCCCGTTGCCAAACCAGCCTACGGGCTTGTATAAGCAGGGTAATGGTTTCAGTCTGCAGGAAGGTGGCGAAGCATCAGGATGGCTGACACCATACTGGACCTTATACTTAGTATTAGCTCATCGATATTCCAAAGCCCATGTGTATAGTAGTTTTAAAGTGATCGTAAACCCTCAAGCAAAGTTTCCATCAAATGAAAGACCATTGCGAACTGTGTCGGAAAATATTTATTGTAATTTTTTACGATTTTACTACACAGAGTAAACTGCAAATAAAGCATGGTATTCTATGGTGATCTGTTGCAATCATATTTAGGTCTAGTGACGTCACACTGCATTAATACATATATTTCAAACTGTGTATGCACTTTCCAATGCTTGATTCAAGCTTAAGGTGTGTATACTTTGAGTTTCAACACCGACTCACTGTTCCAATGTGCATGTTTCACCAAACTCGGGGAAATTAAATGCAACATTCAAACTGACTTGACCCTCACAAGTTACCATCTCCCAGATTTTGGTGAAACATGCACATTGGAACCGTGAGTGTGTTGAAACTCAAAGTGTACACACCTTAAGCTTGAATCAAGCATTGGAAAGTGCATACACAGTTTGAAATATATGTATTAATGCTGTGTGACGTCACCGGACCTAAATATGATTGCAACAGACCACCATAGAATACCATGCTTTATTTGCAGTTTACTCTGTGTAATAAAATCGTAAAAAATTACAATAAATATTTTCTGACATAGTTCGCAATGGTCTTTCATTTGAAGGAAACTTTACTTGAGGGTTTACGATCACTTTAACAATCACAAACATAAAGCCTTTTATTATCAGTGTCATCATATATTGATATGCATACAGGTTAAACAAACATGAATATTAGATTTCTTGTGACAAAACAATGATAGGAATTACAGGTCCCAATATAAGATATCACAGAAAATATACACACTCATAGTAAATATATTTAAACCGGCAACAACTTTTGGCTAAATAGGTCCATTAGCAGGTTGGGGAAATGCTACTCTCCTGTTTGGAGGTCAGAAAAGCATTTTTTTCTAAAATAACTATTAAAAAGTTGTAGGTTATTTTCCAAAAGTGCATACATTTATATATTTTTAGATAGGTTTGTGTGCTTATAACAAATTGTTGCCTATCTACACACATAAAAATCTTGTGTTAACCCACACACACACTATGAATTATAGGCCTATAATTGCCAAAAATCAGTGAGTAGGATTTAAGGTCGCTTTTCAACAATATTTAAGTCATAAGGCAATGAATGAACAAGACACCACCCAGCCAAGTTCTGTTCCGTGCCAAAAAAGTGTTAAGATATGTAACCATATATACAAATTTATGAACACGTTTTCTATATTTTTAAAGTTGTTCAGAAAAAAAAAACATTTTTACCTCCAAACTGTAGTGTGACATTTCCCCAATCTGATTATGGCCAAAGTAAAGGGTTAATAGCAATATGTTTATCCCGAGAGAGAAAACAGGGTGAATGCAAAGCCTACTGTAGGTGAACAGTTTCCTCATCCAGAGGGCAGGTAAAAATGAGGTTCTTTGCGAGTCCATACAAGATAACATTTTGTGTAAACAAGGCATGCATAGAACTGTTCAAACTGGTTACAAAACACACACATACCAAATTCACATGAGTTCAGTGGTAACAAAATTACTTTGATAATTCACATAGAAACATACTCCAGAGTCACTAATTACAGAATAACAACTCAGGTTCATTATAACAGTTTTGAAAATCCATGAGAAAGAATCAACAAAATTTCTGTTTCAATGTAATACTGATACAATTGGCAAGAATGGTGTGTACATGCTTATATTAGAAATGATCTTCCAAAAAAAAAAATGTTTTAGCAATAATCTTAGCCAAAACGGTTTGCGATTTTTTCCCTTGTGATGCCTGCATCATCAGAGATGGGGAAGGCTGATGCTACTAAGCAGGTTGGTTGTTTGAAGTTTAACGTCGCACCTAACCTTATTGGTCACACAGCGACGATGACCCAAACAAACATACCCTAGCAAAACCCTAACTGCTAATAAGCAGGGGCTGCATACAGTTCTCTGAAGAAATGCTAAAACCACAGCTCAAGATTTTTTTTCACCCACAGGTAAAACTCAGGTGTGGGTGGTGAGGGGGTGGGGTGAGCTATCCCCAGAGGTAATATATGTGATATGTCAGAAGAGCTGTATTTGGCATTGCCACACCTCAACAATTTTCCTCAATCAAAGGTAAACATTTTCTTTAACCATTGTAACATAAGTGCGGACACCAATATCACCATGAAGCCCCTAACAATACCCCCACCTTATTTCATTCAGGCAAGCTAAAAATGCAGAACAAATGAAATAATTATTAGAAAGAGCTATATATCTAAAGTATGAATCCATAGAAGATCCTGAACTGTTTAACGATGGATCCACATGAACCTACTAAATGCAAAATTATTTCTGATTAAATCCTGTTGTCCAACTCTGGTCCGATGTCACACAAGGTTGCAAAAGGAGGTTGATAGACCGAGTTAAGGACATCGCCCCCCCCCCCCCCCACCCCTTCAAGAGTCCACATGGTCGCAGGAAAATCACACTTGCCTGGTCACAATTAATGGGGAATTCTCACCACTGCTGGAGCCCCATGTTTAGACTGGTTACCTCCCTTGTATATTATGTAGTGCACAGGGCTCAGACCACTAAAAGATTTACATTGGCAGCAATGTTAACGTCATTGCATCTCGTCGATTCCCTAATTAAGTCTAGACTTCCATATTTCGGCAAGAAGTACTTCAATTCAAGTGCTACAACCTGACAAACTTCTTGACGGAGGTCGCCCATCCAGATTTTGAGTTCTGCACACTTGTACAAATGACATCATAATTTTGGCTTTTTTGGGGGGGGCTTTCAGAAAGCGGTGCACAGGCACCCAAATAGTCCCTCTTAGCAACACCTTATTAGGCCTGGAGTTAAAATCAAACTCACAGCGAAACCAAACACATATCATACTCCAATCACCTACCACTGGCCTTCAATTATTCATCGCAACAGAGACTGGAAAAAATATTGAAAACAATTCACTTCTCTGGCAGAGGTCAATGGATCGGGACTAGTTTTTTTAGTGGTCTGAGCCCAACAGGTATTGGTCAGCATCTTGTTACACTGATATGATATGGACTGCAGCTAAATTATATTGACCGACATTTCCCGATTGGTTATCACAGTTGAGGTTGCTTTTCATTAGTCCATGATCGTGTTCTCTCCTAGTCTATGACTGTTTATTCAGACCGGAGGTCAGCCGATCAATTCAGCAATGTGGAGTAGTAGTAGGGATCCAGAGAGAATTTTGAACTGAAGATACTGACTGATATCAGTCTACTGTATGATATATAAAGGAGGCAACTAGTCTAGCCCATGTTATGATGATGGTGAAAGGGAGCTCACCCATGTCTGAAAAAAGGTCACAATTAATGGGGGATAACTCTTGAATGTACTAGAAAAAAACCCAATCATTCTTACTGCATGTTTATTTTGATTTCAAGACATCTTAAAGGTGAAATGCAAAGGTTTTCATATTTCCCTATTTATATTCTTCGCGCGCTAGTTAATGATGGAAATATCAGCCCAAATACTCTGTTTGGTTTTATTTGAAGTATTTTGTCTCCTGGTAGCTTTTGAAAAGTGCTCCAAAGTTGGCATCTCAAGCCCGAACGATTTCAGAAATGAAATCCGCATTGCTTATCTGCCCTTGTTTGACGTTCGTTTGTGACGTCACATCAGACCATCTGGCCGATCGTCAGTACTTGTAACGTTCAGTCTCCGGGCGGCTGGTCTGACGTGACGTCACAATCAGGGAAAGATAAGCGATGACGTTTTGCAAATCTGAATTCAGCTGTGCTAGGGATACCAACCTTTAAAAAGATTCTAGCAGACAAGATAATTCAAATTAAACCAAGTGAAATAGATAGACTGGTATTTTTATCATTATTCAACCTATATAAAATGCGAAAAGGAGAATCTAAATACCTTTGCATTTCACCTTTAAGCATATTTGATCACTTAGAACATATCAATATTATTTGGGGAAGGTATTAAATTTTCTGTCCACTTTGATGACATCATTATGGAAAAGATTATGGAAACTTAGTTTTGCACTATTAAAGCTTAGATGTGGACAAAAAGAGAATGAATTTCACACTGATGCAGTAGTACTAACATACCATGTGGAACTATAAAAATGTACATAACACAATTGAAGAAAATATATAGCATATGGAAATTATTATAAAAAGTGAAATTGACAGTAAAATTGAAATATATACCAACAGAGTTGAATAAAATGCCAAGGTAACATATCCCAAGTTTTTTGGAAAAACAACACACACTACTAGAATAACAAATATGTTAAATATAAATATGTCAGAACACTTGTCATTCAATATGGATACATGTAAACTGTCTGGTAGCTTGTGCCATTAATTGAGCACAATAATATACTTTTGGCTAAAGTGGCTTCAAAATAATAATTGTATCAAAATATAATTGTGAAAATAAGAAATATCTATATAACTAGATTTTGTAAATAATATTAATGATGATTTCCATACTATTTATCCAGTATACAAAACTTACTAGTACACAATTTACACTTGAAACTAGCAATAATGTACATCGGCCAGTTAGCAGCCAAATCACAAAAGTATATTGCATATACGTACACACTGAGGTGTAAAGTTCAGGAAAACACTTAAGGATAAGTAAACCCACTGAGGCAGTTTTGTACACCCCTTGATACTTTGAAGTTTGTCTTCTGTAGCAATAAATATTCAACATCACAATAATAATATATCTATGTCTGAAGGCGTACATGTATGTCCTGATGAATTTACTTATGTAATTTACTTAACTGTTGCTACTACCATGTAGAAAATATTCAAAATTTAAAAAAAAAATGAAAACAACAGCCTTCATTTTTTCAACTGACATTTTGTGAAAACTGTTTAACATATTCAAATTTGATGGTATACCTTGAACAAAGACAACTGGAACGGAACTAGTAAATAGCATCTCAGTGTTCTAAATTTCTGCCTAGTTCTACTTTTATAGCTTAACTAAACTGAATTAACAAATCAATTACAGTATCTTACAACTTTCTACATTGAAAGTTGAATACATGTAATTAAAAAACTAAGCCGAACTTTTAAAAACTGGAACGCTGATGACTAAATCAAAATGTAAATAACAGGCATGCCAAATGTCAGAAGCATAACACTTTTCAAGAAATACGAGTTGAAAACTTGAAATTTGGCAAAAAATGAAATCGGTCAAATATCATTCAGCTATACATTTGAAGGAATAATTCTAATGTTTCTCATGAATTCTGTTACAAATACATTTTGCAATCTGCCGTTTTGAACCTAGTCACCAACCTACTTATTCCAGATGTCTTTTGTTCAAAAAGTATTTATTATAGTGGTTTAATCCGATTTGAACTTAGAAAACTTGCTAAAACTTTTTAGGCTGGAAAATTGTCACACCTGTGCTGATTGCCGCAATTTGGGTGTCTGAGCAAAGCCCAGGCCACACTTCTGTTTATTATGTCAGACAATTAGGCTGGTCATTCCCTGCAGTCAATTAGAGCACAATACACAGTCGCACGAAAGGTTAATCTGTTTCCACCAGAGTGTAGGACCACCCAATGTAATTTGTTTAACTTATATTCCACAAAATTTAGGAACAAAATTTTCAAACCACTTATCATTCGAAATCTGATTACATTTTCCCACCAAATACTAGACAATACTGAATATTTAAATAATTAAATAACCACAAAAATGACAAATTTTGACCCTCGGAGGTCACATATCCTTATGATAACATAAGTCACCTGCACTGATCAGCATTTCTTGTTTAAGGTGTCCTGAGCTTCACCATTTACATTTGGTCCCAAAGCTCTCCTGTGCCCAAGGTGATGGCGCAACCTATATGGACCTCATAGCTGCATCACAACAACCATTTCATTGAGAGATTTGCATTCATATTAACACTATCTGGCCTGGGCATTTTGGGACCTGTCCAGGCCTGGGGGGGGGGGGGAATGGCCCCCCCTAATTATTTTTCTTATCCCTTGAGCTAGGGGGCTGAAACTTATCACACTATACCCTTGGGTCAAGCTCTACCAGAAAATGTTAAAAAACCAAGATGGCCGCTTTGATGACGTCACAGTGACCTCATTTTCAAAAACGGCATTTTTTGGTCGATTTTTCGGTCGGATTTTCCGAATTTTTTATTTATGCAATTTCTCCGCAAAAACTGCATGATAAATTAGTAAATATTAATGTGAAGTGAAATAAAATAGTTTTTGCCCACTTTCATCGCGGAAAAGCAGAAATTTTGAAGAAATATGACAAAAACATCACTTTTCTGGTACCCCACGTGGCCGCCATCTTGAATTTACCCATGATCCTCTGCTCAGGGGGTTATGCAAATGGGTTCAAAATGACCCCAATATGATAAACTATAAGTCCCGGAGTTTCAGCACTCCATTTTTCGTCGTTCCGGAGATAGCGCTGTCGTTCCGGAGATAGCGCAGAAAGTTTGGCCCCCCCCCCCCCAAGGCCAGGTAGGGTTAACAATCATTTATGCAGCTCAAACAAGACTTGTAGAGAGTACAACAAAAACTATACACCTTTGTCCAGGGTCCCTTCAGACGAGGCAGGTAAAAATAAATGCTACCAGTCACTGGAGACAGGTGAAAATTAACAAAAGTTTCAATCTCTACTATGGATCAAGCACAGGAGAGCTGTGACAAGGGCTAACCAGGGCTACCCAAACTGCGAGCTGTTGACTCACCGAGGGTATGTGAGGAAGTCCGGTGCTCTGCATTATGTGATCATGTTACACATTCTAATATGACAATATAGAAGCCAAGAGAACTGATGTAGATATCTACATGCACTGTTCTTCATGTGAAAGGTTTACTCCTTCTCATTCTCAGATATTCAATGTCTGATTCCGTCTCTTCCTGTGCTTTATGGAGATCATTCTTGATTTGTTGTCTAAGTCTGCGTACCTCTACAGAGGCATCAAGTTTATCGGGATGAGCTGGACTCGAGAGAAGATCTCTGACCGAGGCTTGTGGAAGTGACTCCAGGAAGTCCTCGGTCGACTGAGACATTTCAGGATCAGTTTTGAAGGTTACCCTAAGCTGGGATTTATTGGTTGAGGGGGTAGCGTCTGAAGTTTCACTTCTATGAGATGAAGAGGTTTCACTTTGAGAGGAGCTGAACTCAGACTGATTAGGAATCATGAGCGATTCTCCCAACAATGATGCTATTTGGTCAATTTGAGAGTCTCTCAGAATGTCCTGCTTTCGCTTCGAACTCAACTGGATTGGCGTCCTGGAAAAACTATCATCATCATCATCATCATCATCTGCAGGCTCCCTGGTGGCATCTGCAAGCTCTAGGGTATTATCTGCAAGTTTACTGGCATTATCTGCTAGTTTTTTGGCATGGTCTCCAGGCCCCTTTACAATATCGCTGGCCTCATCTTCAAGCTTTCCAGAATCCTCCTCTGCAAGCTTTCCAGAATCCTCCTCTGCAAGCTTTCCAGAATCCACCAATGCAAGCTTTCCAGAATCCTCCTCTGCATGCTTTCCAGAATCACTTGCAATCTCTCCAGCATCATCTGCAAACCCTTTAGCCTCATCAGCCAAGTCTATCGCCGAGTCTGGTGTCATATTCCTGGATGAGAAGATACTGGAGGTTCGCTCCATTTTGTCCAGGTCAGCAGTGGGAATATTGATGGCAAATGCTGAGGCTGGCGGGACAGGAGAAACAGGAGTGTTTGTTCGTATGTATATATCGTGACCCTCCTCTGGATCTTCATCAATGCCATTACATGGGAACTCTCTAATCTCTTCTCTGGCAGGTGTAGATTTAGTTCTCGGCGATGTCACCAGGTCAATAGATTTTGGGGTGTGGTTGTGTTCCCTCACTTGAGATATGGCATGGTTGACACTTCGGGAAGATCTTCCTCCTCCCCTACGTGGATTTGGGTTCACTAGACCAGTGCTGAAATGGATGAACTCAGCTTTGGGTGAAGCGGTCTCGAAACTCGGCCCAGAAGTGGATGTTGCCTTGGACCTTTTACTACTGCTGGGCCTTGGGGAGATGATTTGAGGATCGAGAGGTTTCCCACCAGGAACAGTTATGCTGAGCTCAAGATCAGGTTTATTGTTTATCTGGAACGAGGCTGGAGAAGGTTTCACTAGAACGGGCTTTGTGTGTGGCACTTCCTGTTTACCAGATCCAATGGCGAATACAACAGATTTTGGCATATTTATCTTTTCAATTGGTGCCGCCTCCGATTCACCAGAGTTCGTGTCTTTACTCTCATCCATCTGTGCTTCTGAGGAACTGTTCATACCGGATCCCTGAATTGTAACTTCTGTGACTGGTCTAGGACTGTTTTTTACATTCTGAAAGCGTTTCTCAAAGATATTGTCCACTGATATATCGCCAAACTCCCCATCCTCCTCGCTGGATTGATCAATGGTGATATCAGTAATGGTAGACCGTGTCTTAGGTCTGTAACTCTGGCTTGTGTTCTTCCTCGGCCTCGTTTTCACTTTATAGCTAAAATCCGTCTTGCCACAAGCAATTTTTGGTCTGCGTGGTTCATCAGGTATTAACTTCTTGAATACCACTTGATGTGTTTCACACAGGTTCTACAAAACAAATAAAACAGACATGTCAAGCAGGTTTAGTGACGATACAGTAATTCCCCTAACATTCCCTAACAAAATGAAGAAAAGTCATATAATGACAAAATGTGACACTTTGTAGATGGTGTCATCAAGAATATATCCAGATATAAGCCATTTTTGCTGCACTTCAGATGCGAATGCCATCCATGCCTTATCCATTTAACGAATGCCATATGCAATACGCTGCATTCGTGGGTCACACAAAGATCCTTACAGTGAATGTCTACCCGTACATGTGTTAACGCATGATGTTGTTTTAATATTGATTGTTCGAAGCTTATGCTGCTGCTTTTGTGTTCTTTATGTACTCTGCCCTGTCTAGGGTGTTCAGTACAATAAAAAATTGAATTGAATTGAATTGAATTGATGACCAAATTATTGGAGGAATTACAGTACACATAAAGTTGTACATCCAGCTCAATTGAACATTCTGAGATGATGAGTGACAATGTCCACCAACCTTGAAAGTTGAAAACTGGCCACAGAAAAATAAAATATTACGTTTTGGACTACAGGACCATGATCAGGCACTCAAAATATGTCCATATATTCCCGCTGTGAATTATTTGGATTTTGATAATGTTCTCTATTCTATACAACTTTGTTCACTGCTGAAGATGCTATAACTAATAGCGAAATATACAGAATGAAATTGTCATCCCTACTCGGAGTTGCTTTTCTTCTCTATTATTGGAAAATCATCAGTGGTTCCAATGGATTCTATACGAGAGATCCTGAAGGATCTTGACACCCACCATTGTCCGATAATTGTAAGCTAATGACAAGAGGATCTTTTTGTCCATAGTTACTAGAACAAATGATTGATTTGTAATTTTGTTTACAGAATTTCAAATCTGAGCGAAAAAGATCAAAAAAGGGACACTGAAAAACACCAAGATATAATCTAAGTTTCAGGAGTTTCAAGATTTCTAGAAACTGTACTTATGTCAGTTGTTATAATACAAGAGAAATGGGCAAAATTAGTCTGAAAGTGAATGTACATGTACGGAGGATCCTTCGCAATGTGTTATCATTGGTAACTGGAAGCGAAATCCAATCTCTTTGACACTTTGGCATGAGCTATGAAACATACTTAAGATTTTAAAATTAGGAACAAATGCTAATTCTGTTCTGTTTACTGGGCGATTTTGTGATATCTCTTTCAGGATATCATGCTGGAAAATAGTAAGATGGTACAATACTTAATACTGAAGGGATCCGGTCCGCGCAGTAATGTGGAAACTTCGAAAGTGCCTGAATCCTGATTATCTCCCTTGGATCGAAACATGCAGTGATCTACAGTTGTCGAGTTGTGACGTTGAGTCACAAGAGTGACGTCCCTTCATATAGCCGACCCGCTGGCAGACGAAAGGGTAGGGCAGTTCACTTGCTATTGCATGGACTAAAGAAAACTGATTTAAAATTTGAAGAAATACATTTTAATTCCGAATTATTTGAACTCCTTGATATGGAAGGTGAAGGTATGGATATTCTCTATAGTCAATATATAGAATATGCCCCACCGTTTGATCCGCCGACTCTTGTGATGCAACGTCACAACTCGGGAATACCGCATTAATTTGAAGCGTAACTTGAATTTTCGAATTGGACCAAAAAAGGTATCTTGCACAACTAGGCCCCATGTGGGACCTGTGTACAAATTTCAGAAAGATCCATGAAATATTTCCTGAGAATTCACGATAACAATGTTTCAAGGGGAAATTCAAGAAATTTTTGATTCGAACCACATCTAGAGCCTAAGGGGAACATGTGTACCAAATTTGAGAAATATCCATGCAGTACTTCCTGAGAAATCACGATAACAAAGTTGCATAGGAAAATCCAAGATGGCCGCCTGTTGGCCATATTGGATTTTCGAATCGGATAAGAAAAGGTATCTTGCACAACTAGACGACAAGGAGAACCTATGTACCAAATTTAGCAAAGATCCATGCAGTAGTTCCTGAGAAATCGCAATAACAAAGCTTCATGGAGAAATCCAAGATGGCCACCTGATGGACATATTGGATTTTGGAATCGGACCAAAAAAGGTGTCTTGCACAACTAGACCCCAAGGGGAACATGTACCAAATTGGAGAAAGAACCATGCAGTACTTCCTGAGAAATCGCGATAACAAGATTTCATGGGGAAATCAAAGATGGCTGCCTGGTAACCATATTGGATTTTCGAATCGGACCAGAAAAGGTATCTTGCACAACTAGACCCCAAGGGAAACCTGTGTACCAAATATGAGAAAGATCCATGCAGTAATTCCTGAGAAATGACGATAACAATGTTTCATGGAGAAATCCAAGATGGCTGCCTGGTGGCCATATTGGATTTTCGAATTGGACAAGAAAAGGTATCTTGCACAACTAGATCCCAAGGGGAACCGGTGTACCAAATTTGAGAAAGATCCATGCAATAGTTCCTGAGAAATCGCGATAACAAGGTTTCATGGGGAAATCCAAGATGGATGCCTGGTGGCCATATTGGATTTTCGAATTGGACAAGAAAAGGTATCTTGCACAACTAGACCCCAAGGGGAACCTGTGTACCAAATTTGAGAAAGATCCATGCAGTAGTTCCTGAGAAATCGTGATAACAAGATTTCATGGGGAAATCCAAGATGGCTGCCTGGTGGCCATATTGGATTTTCGAATCGGACCAAAAAAGGAATCTTGCACAACTAGACCCCAAGGGAAACCTGTGTACCAAATTTGAGAAAGATCCATAAAGCAGTTCCTGAGAAATCGCGATAACAAGAATTGTTTACGGACGGACTGACGACGGATGATGGACGGACGGACGGACGATGGACCACGGATGAAAAGCGATTTGAACAGCCCACCATCTGGTGATGGTGGGCTAAAAATAGGTGTTGAAGGAGGCTAGGAAGAATAGAGAAGGGCACTTCAAACTCATATACTCATAGTTACGGAAACATGCAAATATAGAAAGAATGTTAGTTAGCAAAAAATTTACTTCTTTATTTCTGCACACAAAGCTTTGTTTTGCAGACAAAAAGTTTGATATTTTTAAAGCTCAAAAGTGTCAACTTCCATCTGTCAGTCGACACTGTTTTATATCACTTTTGAGCATTAATAATATCAAACTTGGGTATTTTATCTGTACGAAACACATTTTTATTTGCAGAATAATAGACATTATTTTTCAGCTTTACTGACTTTCACTTTTTATGATGTCCACTGCATGTGACCGCTTTCTCTCCTCAATCTGTTTATGTTTTGCAGCGTACGTTCATGTTTGAAGTCGTTTTATGACGACACCATTACGTAGGCTGGTTTATTTTTACACATTGAGAGACATGCTGATCAAACAAGAAGGGAATTCCGTCATTACTGGGGGATCCCCCAATGTCACTTCCTCTTAGTTCGACATCATGCACACCAGAAACGTACAGTATTCTTTCAAATGTTACGACATGTCAAGTGAACCCATGTTAAACAGTGAAAGAGTTAAAAGGGAGTTTTGCATATATTACTCCTTTGAAGTAGCCAGGTGGGACCGTCCATCAACTGTGTAAGTTCCTTCTCACAATGCATTATTCTACAAACATGCTAAAATAGGCCTTAGATAACTTACAGGTCGTGGTTTCTGTTCTGGTGGTTCCCTGGCTTTAAGAACCTTGGTTTCTGGCCAACAGACCTGCTCAGACCAGCACAGGGGTACAATCTTGCCTTTAGCCTTATTCATCTCACCCCTAAGGTTCAAAGTCAAATGATAATGTTAATATCAACATAGGTAATATTGTTCAAATGATTTGGGTACAATGATTTTGATTGTCTTACTGGAGTAAGCGAGTGAGTAGGATTTAACGTCGTGTTCAACAATAACTCAGTCATATCACAACGGTACCTACATGTGCTCGGACACGCGAGTTGCACGATAGCTGGTTTAAAGATTTAGGCTCAAAAATTTTGACTGGCTTGCGGATGGCATACTGCCATTTTTGCTGGTATGTACTCGCTGGCTAAAGTGAGTGGCTGTCAATTATCCAATGTATACAATGGATGCCAACTGGTCTACTCTGGGCATTGGACATCTCCGAGAGATATTATCATGATGAGAAAAATTAGTAAAGGCATGAAACCATGATCTACATATGAATTATCATTCATTGTAATTCAAGAAGAAAAAAAACATACGATTGGCAGCAGCCCGAAGAACATTTCACTAAAATACAGTTTAAATGACTACATAATATAATTATATAATTATGATGATGTCAACATATATTATGCTTCCTGACTTACCCAGTACTGGTTGTCTCCCTTACAGACAAGTCTCCAGAGCGTAGAGTCCCATTAACACCGATCCTGATCTTGTCCCCCTTGGAGAGTTGCTGAGCCACTCGTACGCCACTCATACCATCTATACTATAGTGCTCATCGCTATCCCTACCTGTTGTAGGTGAAGATTAATAAGAAATTTAGGCTCGCAGAACGATCAGTACTGCTCAAACAAAAGTTGCCAATACATCATCAGAATGGTGATGTAAAGTTCTGTTAGAGACAAATACGTGTGACGTATAAAAGTATTTGCAGGACAGTTGAAGAAATGGAAGCATTAACTATTAGAATGACCATGGTATAACATTCAATCGCAAGTGTAATTTCTAGATGTTCATATGCAGATGATGGACAACATAAGCTTTGATACCAGTATCTATTGAATGATGTCCGGTACATTGTGTAGGCCATTAGTTAGAATACAAGTCAACATTGTTAATAGAGTGACTGCATGTATACAGGTATTAGTACCATGATGATACTACTTCAAGAAAAGTGAAACCCAGTGGACCAGAGATGTATCTAACCCAAAATCCTCTATCAACCCAATTTTAAAATATTGTATAATGGAATTTTCAGCATGTCCACAAATAAATTCAACACAACTTAATCTGAGAAGTATGTGGCATTCAAGAAAATCAGCAAAAACTCATTTTATTCATATTGACAAAAATCAGAAAACTACTATTTTTGAGTTCAACATTTTTCCAAAATTCAATATTTTAAATTAAAACAAGAGCCCAAGGGGCTTCAACATACGCCCGTATATCTGGAATTACATTGGTCCAAATTTTCAAGGTTGTTTAATAGCCTTGATTCCAATTGGTAGCTAGCAATCCAGAGAAAGGTCTTCAATTTTGTGCTTCTGAGAATGTAACATATATCACATCACATATTGAATGATAAACTAAAATGAGCTCGACCCTCGGTAAGTAGTTAACTCTTAAGCAAGAGCTGAGAGCTCACATATCCCACACTAAAATCGACAATAGTCAAACACAAGAAAATAGTAGTTTTCCTGCAAATGGATTCCTTTCAAACGAGAGAATTTCTCATGAAGGAAGAAGAAAGTTATGAAGTAAACCTTTCATAAAGGGCCCCTCTCCCCGTTAAATTAGTAAATGTATGGTTTTTATTTCACAAAAATTTAACTAAATGCAGCTGTACCAAACATGGGAGACAACTCCACAGGACAATACCATATACATATAGGGGAGAGAACTCTGAATATTCCAACCTAACACATAGAGTCAGCTAAACTTGATTCAGTTTTGGGGGACTGTGACCTTGACCTTTGACAAATTGATCTCAAAGTGTATGGCTCCCCTCTGCCATGCGAGTAAGGTATACTCAAACTTTGGGACCAATCCATACATTGAAACTAGAGATATCAGATGGACAACAAATGTTAATGGATGAATGGACAGAACGCAACATCACATAACACGACCTCGTCTTCGACAGGCATATGAAAATGTGACTTTTAATGGTTTCTTATTTTGGGGTCACAGTGACCTTGACCTTTGACCCACGTTTTGGTATGTAACACATCATGTCCCTCTAATGTATCTACTGGCAAAAAAATAAATATTTTTAATGATTTCCTGATTTTGGGGTCACAGTGACCTTCACCTTTGACCTTCACCTTTGTGTACCCTTTAAGTTTTGGTACACGACACATCGTCTTCCCTCAATGTATCAATGGACACAAAAAAAATCATGATTTTTAGGAATTTCTTTATTTTTGGGGTCACAGTGACCTTGACGTTCGACCTGGACCTACATTTTGGTACGTGACACATCATGTCCCCCTAATGTATCTACTGACACAAAACAAAGTAATTTTCAAAGATTTCTTGATTCTGGAGTCACAGTGACCTTGAATATTGTCCTTGACCTAAATTTTGGTACATGACAAACCGTCTCCCAGTGATTTCTCAATGGACACAAAAAATCCTGATTTTTAACAATTTCAAGATTTTGGGATCACAGTGACCTTAACCTTTGACCTTGACCTACATTTTGGTATGTGACACATCGTGTCCCCCTAATGTATCTACTGATACAAAAAAAATGTTATTTTTAATAATTTCCTAATTTTGGGGTCACAGTGATCTTTGACCTTGACCTAATTTTTGGTATGCGACACTTCATTTTCCCCTATTAAATCCACTCACAAAAAATTAGTCATTTTTAATGATTTCCTGATTTTTAGGTCACACTGACCGTTGACCTTGAATCTGGATCACAGTGATCTTGACTATTGACCTGGATCTAAATTTTGGTACATGACAATACTGCTACCCATAATTTCTTAATGGACTAAAAAAATCATGATTTTTAACAATTTCACGATATTGGGGTCACAGTGACCTTGACCTTTGACCTTGACCTACATTTTGATATGTGACACATCATGTCCCCCTTATATATCTACTGACACAAAGCAATGTTATTTTTAATAATTTCCTGATTTTGGGGTCACAGTGACCTTTGACCTTCGACCTTGACCTACATTTTGGTATAGTACACTTCATTACCCTCTACTGAATCCACTCACAAGAAATTAGAAATTTTTAATGATTTCCTGATTTTTCGGTCACACTGACCTTTGACCTCTGACCTCGACCTACATTTAGTATGCAACACATCGTTCCCCCCAAGGGCATCCACTCACCAAAAATTAGAACTGTAGATAGAAAACTGTCAACGATCAATGATTTCCTGATTTTAGGCAACAGTGACCTTTGACCTCTGACCTCGACCTCAATTTTGGTACGCGACACATCGTCCCCACCTAGAGAATCCACTCACAAAAAATTGCAGCTGTGAATAGAAAACATTCACAGATATAGACCGGACATGAACACTTCAGTGATTTCCTGTTTTTTAGGCCAGTGACCTTTGACCTCTGACCTTGACCTTCATTTTGATACGCGACACATCGTCTCCCTGTAGGGTATCCACTCACCAAAAATTAGAACTGTAGATAGAAAACTGTCCCAGATATAGACCGGACACGGCGGACGGACAGACGGACACACGGACGGAAACCGCCATCACATAATACGTCCGCCTTTTGGCGGGCGTATAAAAAGGGCAGGAAACACCACTGATGTACAGTGTTCACCTGATAAATGTAACAAAAAAATCTGCTTACAAACAAAAGCATCAACTATTCCACGGGTGCTGTCATGTGATCCAGCGAATGTCAGCCACTGATTGCCAGGGACAGGAGAGTCTAATCCTGAAGGACTCCGATTTTCACTTTGTTTTTGTCCACGCACAAACCGCCCTGAGCTCAAGTCATGATTTTCAGGACTCCACTGTTGATGGATTCTATTGGTGAGCTGTTTCTGTACTCGGCTAGATAGAATGATGTCAGGATCAACCTTCAAGATCATGAAATCTCCCGTCGACTTGGACTTCTTCAACTGACCTGATCAATATTAGCAATTCAATAAAGAGGAATAAAGAGTTGTGAACTTTATAATCAAGAAAACATGATAAAAATCATATATCCCGATAAAAAAACATAAATTGTAGACAATTCAGTGTACACCCCACATTCCTTTCTGTTCAAATAATCATATTCTAAATCTAAGCATGTTGAACCCTCTGATAATTCAATCCCCCTATCAAAATTCAATCACCCACAATTTTGAGAAAACATTTGATCAGCAGTTCTAATAAATTTGATCACCCTCCAAAATATCGAAATACAAAGATATAATGGATTATTTGCAAGATTTTGAACAATTTTGTCAACTTCCTGTTCTGATAAATTTGATCACACCCAGATTTTATGGTGGAAATTTCACTTCCTGTAATTGAATTATTAGAGTGAGTGAGTGAGTAGGATTTAACATCGTTTTCAGCATTTTTTCAGTCATATTACGACGGTGCCTACATGTGAGTGTCCACAGTTCCTATTACGGTAAGTTCCCTAAGTATTCGTGACCGGAAGTGAATATCGCAGTCGTGAAAAACTGACCACTTCCGAATACTTTGTGCAGGTCAGTTCAGGAAAACGGACGTTTTCGTAAATTTAGAGTCCCCATATTGACGGAGCTTCTCGACTTTGGGGCACACTGCGAACAGGCAGGTTAGCGTGACGAGAAGAGCGGCATGTTATGCCCGTTTCACGAGTGTAGGAGCGGGCTGCCATACTGTCCGGACGGCCCAGTTGGTAACAGTTCGTTTGGTTACTATTCCCCAACTTCTAAAATGTCTATCAAAGAAAAACTGATTATTCGTACAACATTACATTGTTTGCTAATTGGAATGTTTTATCCACTGCTTTGTTGTGTTATCAATCGTGAACGCGTAACCCTCATATGTTCCCCAAAGTAATAATTGAATCAAGCCTTCGTGTCTATTAATAGCCTGTACATCTCCGCTTGCATGGGGCCTAACAAGGGGGCGTATGCACACTGCGTAACTGTACTCTAGAGCAGGCGATGCCTATCTTCATAAAATAACCTTGTTTAATTGAAATGAATATCTTCCAACATTTATCCGATGATTACATGTATGTAAAACGGCTAAAATATTTAATTTTATATGCAAATATTGTGGGATTTACCTGAAGTATCAATAAAAAACTCCAATGTCATGTAAGTCGAGGGAGCCAGTATTTCATTTCTTCAGATTTGCTAGAAGTCTCGTGTACATTTTTTACTTCAGCACGGAAGCAGCTGGTATTTCATTTGAGCTATCGGGAGATGTCTTAGACATTGATGCTGGTCAACCCGAATATCCCCATTGAGCCTCTTTGTGCACACAATCTATGGTAAATCTGCTAGTCGCTGTGAAAATTGTTTGGGTAATTGGAACAAATGTCATTGTTTCATTTCAGCAACAAAGTAATGAATGAAAATGAAATGAACAGAAAACTGTTATTTTCTTTTAGACGGTCACTTCATTAAATCATGGCAGTGAATATGACCAATAATTATATGTAAACCAGTCAGAATCTTTAATTCCATACAAGATTAGCACAATCAAAAACAATAAATCGGATGATCGCAGGTTTGAAGTGAGACCAGCCAGTCTGTCACGGGTTATACAATCGGTCTGCATATGCAAACTGATCCAACACTCTGCCTTGTTGGCACATAATAAACGATTTGGGCTGAAACTGGCTCTAGCTAATTTGAATAATAATAGTTTTCTCTGGACTCTGATGCTTCGTGTAGTCTTAAATGTCTCCATTCCAGGCAGGATCAAAGCACTTCCTCTCTTGAACTCTCAGTACTTTTGGCCTTGTGCCAAAACCGGGCTGCAATATTGGATACATTTACATATCAATGGACAAGTCCTGCATATGGGGTGAAAAAGGGGTTTATCTCTGCTTGGCATCACGAACTGCATGGGAATTTGCCAGCTAAAAGAGGTTCATATGGGGACGTTCTGAAGAGTAAAAGTCGCTGATAATCCCACCTGGCTCATTCTTTCAATCTTTCTATGGATGTCAGCAAATCATTCTATCACACAGCTGTGTAAACACCAATATTTTCAAAACCCTTTAAGCAAACTGTGTATTAACCTCGAGTCCTTGCTATAATTGCTTTCAAATAACAGATGTATCCAATTTTATTGGGAATGGATATGGGAGCTATGCTAAGTCCCGTCATCGAATTTTGACGAAAAAAAATGATGTTCACTTTCGTATATTCATTTTCTGACGCTGTCGTGGCGATTGGTTTCGTAAAACCCTCTAAAATATATTTAGGACTCTCTTCTTTAGGATATAACAAGCTGAAAATATTGTAAATTGGTTTGAAAGAGAGTAAAACGGCTATTGAGCGGCGGTTTATAGGAGATTGTTCATAACCGGGTTGGTATTTCATAATATCCCACGCCTCTGTCTAATTTGAACGCTCGAATAAGAACGTTCTTTTTCTGACGCTCCTTTTTCTGACGGGATAGTGTTCATTTTCCGACTGCCTGACGTTCGTTTGCTGGGAGAAAAAGAACGAGTACGGGTTCATTTTCTGACGCATTCTTTCAGTTTGAACGTGAAAACTTTTGACACGCTCTCGAACTCGTTGATGCGGATGTTTTTCCCATCCCACAACTACATTAAGCCCACAATATTATCAATCTCGCGACCACATAAATGGGGGACTTTCGAATAGTTAGGACCGCGGTTTTTCACGAATGGGCCGTTTTCGATTACTTAGGGAACAGTGTCACGTGACCTGGCGAAAAATGCCCGTTTTCGAATTTACTTAGGGTCGCGAATACTTAGGGAACTTGCCGTATCCTGGACACTGATGAGCCCAGCCAGTACAGCACCCGGTTGAATTATTAGAGGAATTACTATATCTAGAACTGTACAGTACAAGGCAGAAATATCTTGATGCTAAACGCGTGTAGAACGCGAAGTAATCGAGGCTGACTCGCGCTAGTTTATTGAAGGAGTCGCGACTGTAAATTTCGGAAGACGCACTTTCGACCCGACTGTTTTCTGTAAACGCGTCAGCGTGTTAAAGCGGCCGATGGTAGCAGTGACGGCGAGCGGTCGACGCGTCTCAGTCGCGATTATGCTTTTGTTTTTGCGCGATTGAGGCGCGTTTTCCGATTGAGATTAATAAATTATAGTCGCGAAAATGATTTTTTTAACTCGCGTTTAGCATCAAGATATTTCTGCCTTGTACTGTATATCCTAACAAAGGCACATTTCAACAAATGCACGTCCCAGGCATAGCCTAGGAAGACCAATCCTAACTTAGCTTTAATCTCCGACCAAACTTTCTTCCAACAATGGCACCAAACACCCTAGTAGTAGTACTAAAGCATAAGCATATCCTAATGGAAGCTTATCTTAGAAATGGGACATCCTCACAAAGGCATATCAAGACAAAGGCCTATCATGCCAGATGTTTATCATGACAAGGATACATCCCAGCAACGATCTATCTCAGCTGAGGTTTGTTTTAACTAGAGCATAGTCTGAGGGATGCACACATTTGATCAAAATGATCAGTAAGGCTGCTTACAAGATACCCCCCGTAAGGGCATAGATACATGGGGGTGGTTAACGTTTCACGAGTAAGCTGAATGGGATTGTGGCAGTGGAAATCATCAGTAAGCATGCTTACAAGATACCCCCCGATGCACATTTGATAGGAATTGACGAGTATTTGTAGAGGAATATAAGTATACATGTTATGAGTGGCGGCACAGTATGTAACTAGTTGACAATGAGACCTCGCTCGGTTGGAGTGCGGTTAACGGATTGTCTATGCATGTGTCGTGACGATACTCAGATGAGTTTAATGGATTGTTCAGAAAATTGATGTTAATAATGATTGTTGAGAATGGGGTTGTGCAGGCATATTGTGTTTTACCTAACTGTTGTTACCACTAGAACCGTGTAGACTTGAAATGGGCTGTTGCAACAGATAGGCGAATTACTGTCATCTGGATAACCATATTGAAGAGGAACAGGAAGTAAATGGGAAGTGAAATATTAAACTTACTACCTGTAGACGCATATGCAACATCCTGAGCTAGGTCTCATGGTATGGCAGCTACATACAAAATTTGAGAAGAATCTAATCAGCCGTTGTCAAGTTATGCTCCAGAAATGGAATGTTATGGACCAACTGAGAAAATTCTGCCCATAGGTGGCGCCACCTGTAGACGCACATGCGCCAAATGCAATCCCAAGCAAGGTCTCATGGTAAGGTAGCTACATACCAAATCTGAGAGGAATCCAATTAGCTGTTGTCAAGTTATGCTCCGGAAACGAAATGTTACGGACCGACAAGAAAAAGTTTTGACCCTAGGTGGCGCCACCTGTAGATGCACATGCGCCAAACGCAATCCCAAGCGAGGTCTCATGGTAAGGTAGCTACATACCAAATTTGAGAGGAATCCAAGTAGCGGTTGTCAAGTTCTGCTCCGGAAACGAAATGTTATGAACTGACTTGAGAAACTTTTGACCCTAGGTGGCGCCACCTGTAGACGCACATGCGCCAAACGCAATCCCAAGCGAGGTCTCATGGTATGGCAGCTGCATACCAAATTTGAAAGGAATCCAAGTAGCGGTTGTCAAGTTATGCTCCGGAAACGAAATGTTACGGACTGACATGAGAAACTTTTGACCATAGGTGGCGCCACCTGTAGACGCACATGCGCCAAACGCAATCCCAAGCGAGGTCTCATGGTAAGGTAGCTACATACCAAATTTGAGAGGAATCCAAGTAGCGGTTGTCAAGTTATGCTCCGGAAACGAAATGTTACGGAATGACCCCTAGGTGGCGCCACCTGTAGACGCACATGCGCCAAACGCAATCCCAAGCAAGGTCTCATGGTATGGTAGCTGCATACCAAATTTGAGAGGAATCCAACTGGCGGTTGTCAAGTTATGCTCCGGAAACGAAATGTTACGGACGGACGGACGGACAGACGGACGGACGGACGGACGGACAGACGGACGGACGGACGGACGGACGGACGGACGGACAAGCTGAAACCAGTATACGCCCCCTACACTACGTGTCGGGGGGTATAACAAGGGCAGATACTAGCAGGTACTTATCCCAAAGAAGGTGTACCCTAGCGAAGACCTGTCCTGTGCTGTCAAGATTTAAGCTTTTGACCTGGTCTATCACAGATTTCAGAATTTAAATCGATTGAGAAATTTCTGATGCATGTGCACCTCACCCGATTAACCGGAGGTCCACTGTCAAGACAGGGTTACCTGATTTCCTTAAACTTTCTTAGATTCTCCTTTTTTATATTTTATAGAGGTTGAATAATGATAGAAATTATGGCCTATCTACAAGTACTTTGGTTCAATTTGAAGTATTGTTTTCTGCTGGAATCTTTTCAAACGTTGGTATCCCAAGCTCAGCTGAATTCAGATTTAGAAAAGTCATCACTTATCTTTCCTAGATTGTAACTTCTTATCAGCTCACCAACACGAAGACTGAATGTTACAAGTATTGACATCAGGCCAGATGATCTGGTCTTCTGTCACACACTAGCATCAAACAATGGCAGGTAACTGATGCAGATTTAATTTATGTTTGGCCAGGCTTGGGATACCTACTTTGGAGCATTTTTGAAAGCTAAGACAGATTGAGAAAGACTGAGACAAAATACTGCAAAGAAACCCACGTAATGTACATGTAGATATGCTGATATTTTCACTATTAAATACCTATTAAAGAATATAATAAGGAGAATATGAAAACTTCTGCATTTCGCCTTCAATCAAATCCAGCCTGTGTTAGAAGCAATTTTTTGTTTATGTACCTGTTGTTTTTGGTCGTTTCCTGTTCACAGAGGTCTGTGGTCGATTCCCACCCGGGACATGTCTGACATTTGTCTCTGATAATGAAGTGGCTGGTCTACCATGTACTTCAACTGTAATATATACAAGAACAAGGTAACATGGGTGTTGACAATGATTACTGTGGAAAGCAAGCCATGCAATCTGAGTTTGTGGGCCTAATGTTTCCTTACCAACCGAGTTACAGTCAGTAAATCAAACATAAATTAGCCATTAATAAAAAATGTTCTCCAGTAAAGTTACACACTCTCATGCTACATATAAAATGGCATATGAAGTTGTACCATCTTGGGCTACAGCCTGATACACTGCAGCTGGTCTATGCCATCACAGAACACAAGGGATTGACAAGTTAACCCTTGTGAAGATATTTACCCCACACCCTTGTCTACCTCTGACAGGGTGAAAGAAGAAACATAAAACCTTAGATAAATACAATATTTTATATTATAAACAGGTCCAAGAGTACTATAGTGTCTCCAATCCATCTAACTGTCACTTGATATGTAGGAAAGGCCTGAAAACTATCTAGATGAGAAACTTGAGAGACTATATGATTGGCAGCCTATATATATCTAGAACAAGAGCCCAAGGGGCTTCAATATACGCCCGTATATCTGGAATTATATTGGTCCAAATTTCAAGTTTGTTTAATAGCCTTCATTCCAATTGGTAGCTAGCACACCAGAGAAAGGTCTACAATTTTGTACTTCTGAGAATGTAACATATATCACATCTTATACTTGATTCAGTTTTGGGTGACTGTGACCTTGACCGTTGATCGATTGATGTATGGCTCCTCTTTGCCATGCGAGTAAGGTATACTCAAAGTTTGGTACCAATCCATACCTTGAAACTAGAGTTATCGCATGGACAACAAATGTTAATGGATGAATGGATAGAACGCAACATCGCATTGCATGACCTCGTCTTCGACAGGCATACGAAAATGTGACTTGTAATGAATTCCTGATTTTGGGGTCACAGTGACATTGACCTTTGACCTTGACCTAAATTTTGGTACAGGACACATCGTCTTCCCTCAATGTATCAATGGACACAAAAAAATCATGATTTTTATAAATCTCATGATTTTGGGGGTCACAGTGACCTTGACGTTCGGCCTTGACCTACATGTCCCCCTAATGTATCCACTGACACCAAAAAAAAATACTTTTCAAAGATTTCTTGATTCTGAAGTCACAGTGACCTTGACTATTGACCTTGACCTAAATTTTGGTACATGATAAACCGTCTCCCCATAATTTCTCAATGGACACAAAAATCATGATTTTTAACAATTTCACAATTTTGGGGTCACAGTGACCTTGACCTTTGACCTTGACCCACATTTTGGTATGTGACACATCGTGTCCCCCTAATGTATCTACTGACACAACAAATGTTATTTGTAATAATTTCCTGATTTTGGGGTCAGTGACCTTTGACCTTGACCTATTTTTTGGTATGCGACACTTCATTTCCCCCTATTGAATCCACTCATAAAAAATTAGTAATTTTTATTGATTTCCTGATTTTTAGGTCACACTGACCTTTGACCTTGATTCTGGGGTCACAGCGACCTTGACTATGGACCTGGATCTAAATTTCGGTACATGATGAAACGAATCCCCGTAATTTCTCAATGGACTCAAAAAATCATGATTTTTAACAATTCCACGATTTTGGGGTCACAGTGACCTTGACCTTTGAACTTGACCTACATTTTGGTAGGTGACACATTGTGTCCCCCTAATGTATCTACTGGCACAAAAAAATGTTATTTTTAATAATTTCCTGATTTTGGGGTCACACTGACCTTTGACCTTGACCTATTTTTTGGTATGCGACACTTCATTTCCTCCTATTGAATCCACTCACAAAAAATTAGAAATTTTTAATGATTTCCTGATTTTTCAGTCACACTGACCTTTGACCTCTGACCTCGACCTACATTTGGTATGCAACACATCGTTCCCCCCTAGGGCATCCACTCACCAAAAATTAGAACTGTAGATAGAAAACTGTCAACGATCAATGATTTCCTGATTTTAGGCAACAGTGACCTTTGACCTCTGACCTCGACCTTAATTTTGGTACGCGACACATCGTCTTCACCTAGCGTATCCACTCACAAAAATTTGCAACTGTGGATAGAAAACGTTCACAGATGTAGACCGGACACGAACACTTCAGTGATTTCCTGTTTTTTTAGGCCAGTGACCTTTGACCTCTGACCTCGACCTTCATTTTGGTACGCGACACATCGTCTCCCCATAGGGTATCCACTCACCAAAAATTAGAACTGTAGACAGAAAACGGTCCCAGATATAGACCGGACACGGCGGACGGACAGACGGACAGACGGACGGAAACCGCCATCACATAATACGTCCGCCTTTTGGCGGGCGTATAAAAACGAATGATAATGGGACAACAAGGACTTACATGTACATTACATGTACCTAGACAAATGACACTGGATACATGTACCACAGTATACCTGCTCTGAATATAACAGGACTGTCAGGAATGCCGGACTTATCAAACAAAAATTGTGGGATATATTCCAGAGAAAGTATAAACAAAAGTTTCTATTTTACTGGATATATACATGTATACTCACCATTGATTTTCTGCAGACGTTTATAGCTATCATCAGAGTATCTGTAGCCACTCCCTGATTGGACACGCCTTACAGTAGGAGCGGAGGATATATTCCTGTGTCAGTGTAAAGAAAGTAATAATACCATTGTAATACAACTTTCAAGGCTTTGAATCATTCCTTCAACACGCACTACATCTGACACCAGTGTGATGACAATCAGACGGTATGCATATTTACATTTTAAATTTGTTGTGTTTCTTCTAATGTAATGGGCAATATTTTGAAATATTCATTCATGAGAAAATACTGTCGTCACTCGATAGGTCTGTTTCACAGCAGGATGTCTTACACTTCGAGATATCATATGAAAATGTTGAACGATGCTGTTTTTCCAGTGAAGTTTCATTTTCAAGTTGTCTGTATCCTGTTGACTGGCACAATTTCTGTACTTCTTGTCATGTATAATTAATCCCTATGCATTGCTCTTTGTATGTCATTCAAATTTAAATGGATTTAATCAGTTTTAACACTGGTATTATTAAACGAGAGATCTTGAAGGATCTTGGCGCCCACCATTGTCTGATAATTTTAAGCTAAGGACAAGAGGATCTTTTTTCCATTGTTACTAAGAACAAACGATGATTTGTAATTTTGTTTGCAGAATTTCGAATTTGAGAGAAAAAGGGACACTGGAAAACACCAAGATATTATCTTTATAAGTTTTAGAAGTTTTAGTTTTTTCAGAAACTGTACTTTATGTCGGTTGTTATTGTACAAATGAAATAAGCAAAGTAAGTCTGAAAGTGAATGTCCGGAGGATCATTCGTCTTTGTTTTGTAGTATTGTGTTGAGGGGTTTTTTCACGCGTCATCATTGGGTACTGGAAGTGAAGACAGATGACACTTTGGCATGAGCTATGAAACATACGTAAGATTTTATAATTAGGAACAAATGCTAATTCTGTTCTGTTTACTCCGGGGCTAGTTTGAGATATCTCTTTCAAGATACCATGCTCGAAAATAGTAAGATAGTAGACAACTTAATACTGAAGGGAATCCGGTCCGTGCAGTAATGTTGGAACTTTGAAATTGTCTGAATCCTGATTATCTCCCTTGAATCAAAACACGCAGTAGTCTACATTTGTCGAGTTTTGACATTGCATCACAAGAGTGACGTCTCTTCGTGTAGCCGACCCGTCAGCAGACGAAACAGTGGAGCAGTTCACTTGCAACGGCATGGACTACAGTAAACTGATTTAAAGTTTGAAGAAATACATTTTAATTCGAAATCATTTGAACTCCTTGATATAGAAGGTCAAGGTATGCATATTCTCTATACTCAATATATAGAATGTGCCCCACCGTTTGATCTGCCAACTCTTGCGATGCAATGTCACAACTCGAGAATACCGTATTAATTTGAAGCGTAACTTGGATTTCCGAATCAGACCAAAAAAGGTATCTTGCACAACTAGGCCCCATGTGGGACCTGTGTACCAAATTTCAGAAAGATCCATGTAGTAGTTCCTGAGAATTCACGATAACAATGTTTCAAGGGAGAAGGCGGCCATATTGGATTTTGGAATCGGACCAAAAAAGGTATCTGGCAAAACTAGACCCCAAGGGGAACCTGTGTACCAAATTTGAGAAAGATCCATAGAGTAATTCCCTGAGAATTCATGATAACATAATTTCATGAAAAAATTAAAGATGGCCACGTGGCGGCCATATTGGATTTTCGAATAGGTCCGAAAAGGTATCTTGCATGACTAGACCCCAAGGGGAACCTGTGTACCAAATTTGAGAAAGACCCATGCAGTACTTCCTGACAAATCACGATAAAGTTTCATGGGGAAATCCAAGATCGCCTCCTGGTGGCCATATTGGATTTTCGAATCGGACCAGGAAAGTTATCTTGCACAACTAGATCCCAATGGGAACCTGTGTACCAAATTTGAGAAAGATCCATGCAGTAGTTCCTGAGAAATCGCGATAACAAAGTTCCATGGAGAAATCCAAGATGGTCACCTGGTGGCCATATTGCATTTTCGGGTCGGACCAGAAAAGGTAACAGGAAAACTAGACCCCAAGGGGAACCTGTGTACCAAATTTGGGAAAGATGCATGCAGTTGTTCCTGAGAAATCACGATAACAAGAATTGTTTACGGACGAATGGACTGACTGACTGACGACCGACGGACGACGGACCACGGACGAAAAGTGATTTGAACAGCCCACCATCTTGTGATGGTGTGCTAAAAAAGTGACACGGTGTGCGTAATTCGCGATGACGGTGGTCAGCGCTATACATGCTACGGTGACCGCGGAAGCTGACCACTGTAGCCTACAAAGATGCACACCCCACGTTGTCACTTCTTTAATAATATTAGTGTTGAAACTGATTAAATCCAAAGAAATTTGGATAACAATCATGGAGTAATGCATAGGTAATAATATATGGGACAAGAAGTACAGAATAGTGCCAGTCAAGATGATACACACAGCTTGAAAATGGATATGCTGGAAGAACAGCTTCATTCACCATTTTCATATGATATCTCGATGTACAAAATGTCCTGCTGTGAAACAGGCCTATTGCAATGACATGAAATTTCCCGTGAATGAATATTCTTGTATATTGCCCATTATCCTAGGAGAAATGTGAAAGAAATGCCAATTTTTCATCAGTCATCTGTCGAACGAAAATATGCACACCAGCTGACCACCGTCACACTGCTATGGTCAGATATAGGGTGTATTTAATTTTAGGCTGGATTCTCATTCAGCATTTTTTATAGATCTACATGATCCAATTATTTTTTGGATAACACATTCTTAGCAAATATGAAAATGTTACACTTTGTTGCAAAACATCAATCTGGGAAATATGATGGACGAATTTAACATGCAAGTCCAATGCCGTACAATGCTATGGTGTTGTTCATGCAGTGCAGGTAACTTTCATCATGTGTAACTTAAGGACATTTAATGAGATGTTTGGTCTTATAACATCACCAAAAGAACCAGAAAGATAAATATAACTAATTTGTATACATGATACGTATATGCAAGATTTTAGAGAAATTGACATAAAAATCCAGTGCTATCATCTGTGAAATGAAATAACAAAATTTTTACAAGTAATCTTATAGACACTTAATTTCACTCAGCACGAAGGACATTTATCCAAATTTTGCTTCATTATTCATGTTGGTAACAACATAGTTCAGTTATTGAGACACTAACGAGATCCCTTCTGAGCTTTTGGTGAACATATGCAGCTTAATACAATGGAGTTACCAATCTCATTACCATATTCCAGGGATGATACATGTACAATGAGGATGCCATTAACTGTACATGTAATCGAGTGGGAATTTTCATCACTTGATCAAGTCAGAATGGGGATCTTTATCTCATATAATTTAAATCATTACTTCAATAGGTATTTTAGTAAAAATATTAAAAACACTCAGAGAAAAACATCATTCCTTCAGCTTGTGTCGAGCATCACGATTGGTCAGCCTGTGTCGCATGCGCTCATCCCAAAAACATACATGGGATGAATGATCCCAGCTCGTTATCCAATGTTCATAGGTTTTTCAGAGTACTATATGGGAAACTTCTATTATACATGTAACAAAGATGATACAGTTTCAAATATAAAAATTTCACGGATGCCACACACACATATCCCAATATACTCAGCTTTGGGACAGGATTCTCTATTAGCCTTGGCTTTCAGCAATTGCCAAGTAAAAGCTATGGCAGGTAAACTAAAGTTCACTTCAACACTTAATTGTGGGTTATTTTAATCCCCTATGATTTTCACGGAGGAGATCTTCTTTAAGTTGAAGTGCTGTTAGGAATGTTAAAAGAAGAATAAACACTCACCTAGACTTTGTGTATATATCGTGGATAAGTTTGTGCTGTTCTTGTATGATGTCTAGACTCGACCTAGGTCTGTACGTCCGTGTGCCCGTCGTGTCAATGTCAACTGTACGACATGAGAGAACAGGCTGAGGGGCGGTGTAACGATGGCGGCTCTCTATATCACCCAAAGGTCGTCTCTGTAAAATATAACGATCATATTAATGTTCTTGAAAAACAAAACTCGTTGAATTGGTAGAAGATATTCAGAAAAGCCCAGTCTAAATGTACCTACCTGAAACCAGATCTCTGAAATGTCTGCTGCTGGAAACATTTACAACATGACAAAGATATTAACTGAACATGTACAAATAAATAAATAATTTGTGTGTACATACATGTATGACAGTGAAAGTTGGAACAAATCCAAGATCCAGTCTGCAAGCTACATGTAGTACTTATAAAAGTCATGTGGTTGTCAAGCCTTTTTGAGTCCTTAAGAATTCCCATTTAGAAATGAGACACCATATATACATATAGTTTACTTAGACTCCATGACATGCCCAAAAGTTGGGACAATATGATCCTGCCTATCCACATAGGCAATCTGAAAACATCATCTGCAATTATTCAAAAATAGGGTATTTGAGTCCTGTCCTGTCTTGGAGTGATGAACTAGACTCCCTATTTTGCAATCCCAGCTACAAGTCTGCTGAGAGGTTAATTGCGAATACATACAGTACATTAATCTGAACAATGAACTTAATAACTGTTTATATTAATATAGGCTACCAGCTAGGTTAAATATCAGAATATACTTTACACTTATACATGTAGCCTCAAGGTGTGATTTTCTACATAGTATCTGAGAACAGATCTGAAAACTGTGAGCTACAACTTAACCTTCAGATAAGGAATTGGAAATCTCATGCCAGACAGGTATGAAATATGAGCTCTAGGGTATGGCAGAGGTTACATAATAAAAGTTGGTATATGGTTCATTGTAACGACACAACGACACGGTGACATGACAATCAATATTATTGGTAGTTGTTTAATATGCAGTCTTGATGACATTTTAATATTCTATCGGGTGAAGTCGAGGATTATCACTGACTATTCCCAGCCTTGCCTCATATAAGAAGGAAGTGAACTGTCGTTGACTGATAATTTATGAGACATAGTATCATACAATAAATATAAGTGTAATTGTTGGTAGTTACAAAAGTGTCTGGAGATACATGTATATACCTGTCTGAATGATGGATAAATGTGAAGGTATAACAGCCTGCTATCCCCCTCTCTATTATCACTGAACACAGAGTACATACAATTCTTCTGATATGAACTTTCAATCAAGTTAACCCTATCTACCGTGAACTGATTCCACCCCCCTCACTTAAATACTTTTGTTATTCCTGGGAACAGGGACCTGTAACTTGCCACACTATACCCTTTGGTAAAGCTCTACCAGAAAATGTGGAAAGAAAACTAAGATGACTGCACTGATGATGTCACAGGGACACCACTTTACCATTTTCTATTTTTTATATATATTTTTTTCTTCACAAAAACTGCATGATAATTTACTAAAAAGCCATCTTCTGCGAAATAAAATAGATTTTACCTACATTTACCTGCAGAAAAGCAAAAAACTTTAAAGAAAATTCAATCAAAACAATACATCTGAGCTGGGGTTGTTTTCTGGAATAATCTCTTGCAACTGTAATCATGATACTGGTAAGTGATGTAAATGGATATTCTTCATTCAACTGAACAGTTTTGGTTAGGTTTTTGTTGGGGTTGGGGTTTTGCTAGAGTATGTTTTTTTGGGTCATCGTCGCCATGTGACCAATAAGGTTAGGTGTGACGTTAAACCTCAAACAACCAACCAACCAACTCAACACAAAGACTGTGTGAACCACACTACCCCCAGCAATTGCACTCAACAACCTGATAACTAACCACCCCATTCCCATTTCCACATTCTCTACTGGTGATACCATTATATTGTAGTGTAAATAGTCCCCAGCCAGAGTTTGAAACACGAAGCAAACTGCTAGACACATACAGGCTTGCTACCACAGAATGTTGAATTAACAGAACTTTCAAGCTACATGTACATGATGTCCAAACTAACAATTATTCAGAGTACACACAAACTTAGGCCTACATGTTGGCGATATTGAAAAATCATGTGCCGCTACTCCTAATGGCAAAATGTTCAGTGGTTTTGATAATTCATCTAATGATATTACATAATCATTTATTGAATACTGATGGCAATTAGATGTGGGCACATTTATAAATGAAGTATCCTAATAGGATTATCAATATATTGATCGATAATCTGTCGATAAATTATGATTTGTCAATATTGCTAATGGATTAACAATACCATTACGTAATATTAATTTTGCACACCTTTTAAAATTCAAGACGATTTGTGCATCAAGATATATCAATAACCACTTCTAATGTCCAAGGTATAAATACAAAAGAACTCACCTTTGCATATTTCCTCATCACCTCCCTGGCATGCAGGTCAACATGGTCCATGGCAATCATATATCGTGTTGCCATGGTGACAATTTAAGCCTGACAGGCTCAGGTATTCACCAGGACTTTAATGCAAGTTACCCAGTCCATTTCTAGAGTTAACAATAAAATGGAAGAAAACAAAACAATTAATTTAAGGTTGAACGAGATGACACAGGGCAGAGAAAACATAAAATTTAATATATTAAAGGAGTGCATACCGGGTACCTTATTTTTGAGTGTGAGTACAATACCTTTTAGGAATTTCCCCCATGGGATTTGTCGCGCCAGTTTTTCCCGAATTAAAACTCTGACCCAGAGTACCCTACTTCTTCTAATTACTCAGATGGCAAAAGTTAACTTCAGGCATCTGAGGACAGAAATTCTGCTTTCTACAAATTTCACTACATGTAGCTGTCTTTTCAGTTCTTGCATCTTGGGAATTATCCATGCCACAGTATTTAGCCTCAGTTGACATAAAGATGTTTTTTTTCTGTTTCTAAGTCTAACAATACTGCTAAAAAAATTAGAAGAAATAGGGTAGTTCGTCCCTGGATCAAGCATTAATAGCCATGATGTTGTCCCTGGATCAAGCATTAATAGCCATGATGTTGTCCCTGGATCAAGCATTAATAGCCATGATGTTGTCCCTGGATCAAGCATTAATAGCCATGATGTTGTTCCTGGATCAAGCATTAATAGCCATGATGTTGTCCTGAAAGCTAATGTCATTGAGTCCCAGCTTTCCACAGGCAACATGGCAGCACTCACGATGACTGCAATGCGGAAACAAGGCTTCACAAATTGTAACAAAAATAATAGCTTACCACCCTCAACACAGTAAAATTATTGGTTATATTTCTTTAAGTCTAACCTTTGTTATAGGAACCTAAATAAAATAAGGAAAGTACTCCAATAATAGACTGTTCTTCATGTAGTAACCATAGAGGATGGTTGGGTCATTTTCAATGCAATTATGGAGACTGGTCATTCCTATCAGCTTGATGATATCCCATAGTGTATGCATCTTGCTCCAAGGCTGCACAATTGGCATTTTTATGTTACCTGGATGCTCTGTACAGTTACATGTACACTGTATCCTCCAGGCAGAGTGAGTGAGTGAATAAAATTTAACGTCGCTTTCAACAATATTGTGACGAATCAACTAAGCACCACCCAGCCAAGTTGCGTTCCTGCTACATGTACTTCGAAGAAGAAATCTTTGAAGCAGCATGGAACCATCCACCCTCCATCCACCCTACGAAACACTGAGGACAGCACACAATACACAGAGATGACTCTTACATGGTGTAATAAAGACAAGTTATATTATAGTGCTAGACATCTCATTATTAAGTTCCTGTTGCTTCTCAGCAAATGCATTGAAGCAACAGGAATTTTTATCCTTTTGTCACAACAATACATGTACCTCTCTCTCTCTTGCACCCCATTTTGATACATTTATTTCCTTCAAGATAACAGATGACCCCTTGCCAAATTTCAACCATTCCCTTATCTATCAAATCACACTTCTAGAATTTGTTTACAGAGCACTTTTTCAATTATTAGTCCCAGATCACCATGTTTCATTGAACAAGGTGGTGGATTTGCTACAACCTATGTTGAATTTACAAGAGAATTTTGATTATCTTACATACAGATTAAGTTCCTTTATCCCTTGTGTAAGTCTCATTTTTATATGCTGTTTGAAGTGCACAAAGTGCATTTACTATTTAAAAATACACCTATCTTCCCTATTTGATATGGATAATGTTAATATGAAATGTAACAATCATCATGAAGTGATGGGTAAAGGTATAATATCTACTCGCAGATATATTTACAATATAAACTCCCAGGACAAAGCTCTCCGGTGGTATGTAGTCACAATCAGGAGGACATAACTCTTGGGTGAAGCAGAAAAAATTGTCTCCCTTTATTGTGACTGATACCTGTACATGTAGCTCATTCTGTCCTGCAGTATGTTGTAGAAAGGATGTCATGAAATATTCCAGCAGATGTACATACCAGTACCATGTAATATAACAGGTAAAAATTGAACAATTAAATTGAACCAAGAAACCTTAAGCATCCCTGAAATACATCTATGTGCTCAGAATTCATTCAAACTTGAATTACAATGTACTAAAGGGAATTTTACATACATGTATTGGTAAGTAAACAATTAATACATTTTGTTGCAAAAAAGGATACATTCAGTATGTATCTTACAATGCTTTAGAAATTACAACAAATATTCTGATTTAAGGTGTTAGACATTCTATTTTTTGTGTACCCTAACCACAAAAATGAAAGCACAAAATTAATTTTATAAACACACCCCCAAGGCAGACTAAAATTCCAACATAGCTACAATTTACATATTGACTGCAATAAAGTGGGGAGATTTCAACTAAAAAGAATAGTAGAACAAAACACAACAGACATTTATCCAGAATAATAATACAGACAAAAGAAACGAATCTGATGGCATTGAATTTGAGATACAATATCAAGTCACAGGTTACAAAGGTTAGGTCCGTCATGTATGATACGGTCATACCGTCAATCGGGTACAGTATGCGTGCAATATACATGCTCCTTTTCAATACTTGGTTGAATGGTTCCCCACACGTAGTCCCCATGTTGTAAGGGATTGATGTATCATACATGACGGATAGACCTTACAAAGGGTGACAATTTCGTCAATGTCATGGTGGAGGAAGTGACAGAACTAGGGTCAGATAAATGCCAAATTCAGTGTTTCGAAAATTGAAATTGAAGATTTCAGAAAATAGGCTGAAATTGTACTGACTCTGATACAAGATGAATGACCGTGTAACAGCACACTAAAGCAAACCTCTCAATTTAGCAAGGCGTGAGATTTGAGTATATCCGCTCAGGAGATACCAATCTCAGTAAACTCAGATATAATATACATGTATCTGACTTCAATGCTATATAAATCCCATGTGAATTTCAAACTACATATGTTAGCCAATCAGGTGGCTAGCTGGGCGAAATAACTTTTAAAAGACTGCCCTTGTAATTACAAACAGGAGCACGTGGACCAACAGTAAACAGAAAACGGAGACAGCATCCAAATAAGGCATCATGTCTAGACATCGTTCGTAAACTTCAATGGATTTTCTACCGCTACAAAGTCTGCTTTTGCCCGACAGTAGAAAATATCAAAGACCCACCACCAGTAAATTGTTCGTCTCTGTGAATTGAATGTCAATCAATGCCATATTAGGGAATTCACACGAATATTTCATAGTGTCACATCTAGATGGTATTTCTCTGATATACCATCTTGGTTTACCTAGATCGATGAGATACGAGCCGCCCAAAAATGCCAATTTCTAGGCGTCATTTCATACCATTTTCACATTTTTGTTTCATGTAACCGCCTACCATTATACATTTCACCCTTCACGATGGCTATGAATGGGTGCTTTATAACCAAGTCTCGGGAAATTTTGAAATTGCTGACTTCTTTTTCTGCAAACTGGAGCAATTTTGAACGATTCTTGGTTATTTCAGAAACAATTTCATGAAAATGCCCAGATGCAGGAGATTTTGATATAGCTGCGTGAGAGCATGATCTATGCCAAATGTGTGAGTCTCACGCCGAATGCATGAGGGTTGATAGGTCTGCTGAAGTCAACAAGACAAGGAGATGTACATGTGCATAGCTATGTGAGATACGTGACAATTGAAAGCCTCTATAATAATGAACAGTTTTATATAGTTCAATTACATAATGGTACAGCTACATGTAAATCATTAAATGTCTTTGTAATTATATCTGACCCTACAATGAATCTGTCGAGCAAAAAATATGAAGACAATATACCATTATAACACAGAACAACAATTTTCTTCAAACCCTGAAACAGACCTAACAACCCTCACGGATTCGGCATGATATACATTTGTCGCACACTCTCTCTAATCTATATCGATATCTCATGAATCTCAACATTTTCACCAAAAAAAAATTCTGAAATAACCAACAATCATTTCAAATTACTTCAGTTTGCAAAACAAGAAGTATGAAGTTCAAAAATATCCTATAAGTATTCATTTATCTGCTCCCTGAAATGTTAAGCTGTTAGATCTATACGAAGAAACAAAGCAAAAAATTGTATGCCTAGAATTTCTAATTTTTTGGAGGCTTGTATCTCCAGAGTGTATACTCAAATCTCATGCCTTAGAAAAATTATAAGTGGAGAGATCTGCTGATATAGTGCAATACATGTAGACTATAATACTCTATATGAATAACAGAATTTCCTATGGGGCATCTTCGAGTACAAGTAGTGTAGTTAGCTTTGCATGTCACTATGAACAATGACAGAAACAGTACAGTGAAACTTGCATACATGTATACCGACCATGCTACTTGGGACCAGATTATAGTGTCGGTTTTGATGGATTCTGGTTTATCAAGGTTAACAATACTTTAAATTTCAGCATTGGAACCATGGTTAATGTCAGTATTTTGGAGGTTGGTCGGTATACCCAGGTGTTGGAAATCACAGGTTTCACTGTATATCACTTTGTCAGACTTTAATATCGTTCATTCTAATTCATGGGAATCCAGAGAGATTCTGGTATTTCACTAGGTCATCCACAGCAATAAAACATTATCATTCTTATACAGTTTCCTCAATCTTTACGAGAATCTGTTGGATTACCATAAACTATTTTGCAGGAGTGCTTATGGACATCAGATTGAATGATTATCATGTAAAAGCAAGCTCTGACATTGTACACAAAATGGTACACAGGCCATACAATGTGGAATTGTTGAAGGACCTGGCACAGTTTAGTGAGATTTTGACCGTAAAAAAAAGATAATTTGAGTATGCTAAAGTACATTGTCTTGTCATATGGCCTGAATATTTTCAAGACCTTGGGTATTAGGGTATTTAAATGACAGAATCTTGAAGTAGCTGATGTGTGCAAAAGTGTCTATTTTCGAGTTGAAAACAACACCATTCTCTGTCTGCAATTGTATGAAGCCAGTCCAAAACAAATATTGGTCATGTCAGTCCAGAACAAAAACAATTTTTGAGCAACAACTATAGCTACAGACCAAGATTTTGGAGTAAAGTTTATCTTGGTTCTGGACTGGCTCAATTCATCCGTTTAAACTAACACTGTTTTCACCTCAAAATAGATGATTTTGCTCAAAAAACACTATTTCAAGATGCTGTTATTGAAAATACCTAAGACCCACAGGGCCTGGAAGATACTCAGACTGTGGGACGAGATACTATAGCTAACTGATATTTCGTTTTGGCACTCCAAGCCACAATTAATCGGGTGATAACCTCATTATATACATACATATAAGATATATATAATATAGCTTTTTTTTAATGTTACCTTACATGTACACCACGCACTCCTCAATTTTTCTGTTATATTCTTAGTGTCAATGTGAATAATGAGCTCCCATGCCATGAAAGGTGTATCCGCGTATAATGAATTCAATGACCCCTACAATTGGGCCAATTCCGCGACCAGATCTGTGTGTAATATAGCCACTACATGCAATCTACCAATAACTACATGTAGCACATGAACCCTGTGCACAGGTATAATAAGGGTACTTAACCATGCATGTATAATCATTATGTGATTAAGCTGGAGTTGTCTGGATTCAATACTGACAGGTAACAACCTGTACTGTATTGATAAGTCAAGCATGACCACTTTTCCCTATACATGTACTATATTAACAGGTTTTTCTATATTAGAAATTTATATAATGGAAAAGACAAATGACTTGGTATTCATATAACTGTAAAATTGTTAAATTAAACATATGTTATTTTCTGTTGCCATATTATCTTTAGCAAGATAGGATTCATGATGTCAAATATATCAAAAAATCTTCAAACAATTTCTAGCTCAAAATCTCTTAGAAAAACCTTTGTATCTGATACAATGTAACTGTTTGTCAGCCTTCGTGACTTCCCATCTGTCCATCACAGTATAGATGAATGAACAAGATGAATGAACAAGATGAAAAAATGTCAAAGTAGATAAAATACATGTAGTACTGTCATGAGAAATATAAAATGGACTACACATTCTACAATGTACTTACGGTTTTATATGAATATAAAGCAATTTACTCCTAATTGAACAAATTCACCAGTATTCAACTGATATTTCCACCAAGTGTAGCTGATATCCACTCTCTATTTGACTTGTTGTCAAGTTGGTGTACTGTAAACAGGGGAGTCAGCGTCTATGGTGGTGTCTGAGAAACCGAGAAACCATGCCATTGAATGGATCAATGAATTCACCCAGAAACTAATTAGCTACCATACTGTATTACCATCAGGTGTCAACACTTCTCGCCTGGGTAGCGCATTTATTATCAACGAACAGGAAACTTGAAATGGTACATGCCAATGGATGCATGGCAGATAGACCAATTCATATTGATCGATTGGGAAGCAAACAAAGTTCGCTCACAAGATAAAAATGCCAAGACTCATTTGATTGCAAAACAAACAAATGAAGTTCTCTGAGATATTGATTGAGTGAAACTACGTGATGAAGACAGTTGGATACACACGAACACACAGGTAGTGGGCTTCTCACCTGACAATGCCTCAGTAAACAAAAGATGTACAATAATAAATTCATGTCACCAGTCAGATACCATTCACAGTTCAGGCTTATTTACAATAACTTTTGGTTTCTCCAGGCTACTTAAATGTGTACACATTCTTTGTGCCTTAACAAAATTGGGTTGGCAATTTTTTTTTTTTTTTTCCTCTTTCATGTTTTTCAACGGAATTTTGTGAAATCCTCAAATAACTTATAAATCTATACAATGTATCTTTCTGCACAATTTTCTTCTCAGTTATTCTCCATCAATTCTCTACTATGGAGAGATGATGTGAAAACACCATGCTACACATGTAGATGAAGAATTAAAGTGTATTATATTTTGTACATGGTAACTGTGGACATCACCATAATCCAAAAAGTTTGATCAACGAGTGCAATGGATATGTACCTCCGACTGCTCAATATCACTGATATGAGACCAGAGATCAAATACAGCTCTGACATTTACAAATATTAGATCTCTGTCTACTTTATAGTAGTCATGGTTGGTCAACAGTCCCACAATATAATATAGCACATGGTGATTCTATCATTATAATACTACATGTATGCATGTGTTAGCTAGTCCTATCATACATGTATGTGTGCACCTTCTATGGTGAAAACTCAGATCAAATAAAAAGCAGAAGCATATCAACTAACCCAATAAACATGGTAAGCTACAATAGGTTGTTATTTCTTAAAGGAAAGGTAACAGGTAAACATTCTCACCTAGCATCTAAACTATCTTTAATGAAAATGAAGATAACCCCAGGCCAACACACACAAATACATACATGTACATGTATATTCCACCCCACAAGTCTCATCGCCAAGTGGATAACGTTTGCTAATTGTCAAATAATAATAAATGCTTTATTTAACGAGGGTTACACAATCAGTCAGAGACTGTTCTCCCTTGAGGCCCTCATAACAAAAGAAAGCTGGTCATATATTGTATCTATAAAGCACAATTGATGATGATAATATACATGTAACATACAAATAATCAATCTCTGTTATCATTTACAAAATTATTTAAAGTTTTTAAAATTAAAAATAAAGGAAACTTTGTGTTTTGGGTTTTTGCCATGTCAATTAAAAAGATCTCGTTTTTCGTTAAATTTTTACGGGAATCCAAACTGATTCTGGCAATCAAACTCTACGGGAATCTAAAGCTATAATTTCTATACAGATAGAAAAGACAAAAAAGAAAGAAGGAAGACATATCTAATTACAAAGCTTAATATTGAGGCAGACACCTAAGTCACAGGTCCTAATACATTTCAAATAGAGAAAACTGAATTTTACATGAATAATCTAATCTTTTGTATATTGAAAGTAGTGGTATATGGCTATTTATATGCTAAGGTGTACAAATTATACATTTGTAGGTGTGACACAAGAGTTCAAATCTCAACTTTAGATAAGCAGTAATTTCTGGCGAAGGATTAATAGAGAGACTGTATGCAAAATTAACAGTTAAAAGATAAGATATGCACTACTTTTGGTCATTCACCATGCTTTACAATAATGTATATTACTGCCAATGTTGGAGGAATGTTGACAGACATTTCTGGACATGCTGGATGGATTGATCATTTTCTTTGTCATTTCAGATAAATATAATTGTATATCACTCACATTATATACTGAACTCTGTCTACTGACTAAACATGAACAAAATAATTTTTCTGTAACATTTTCAGATTCTTAGGTTTTTTTTATATAAATGTTGGACAAACATTGACAGACAAACATGTGCTGTATCATAAAACATCTAAATCACAGTCAGTGAATATATATCCATTTTATAATCTATCAGCAGGGGATATGATTCCATGGAAGCAGAGATGAAACAAATGTGTTAATAAACCATATTTATCAAGAGATAAAATTGTCATAATACAGTTGGATGAACACATGACAGACAAACAATGACAGAAAATCATGTGATGTATTACAAGAGTTGTAGGACTCTGCTGATAAGATCTATGCACTTATAGCTAGGAACTGGGGAGTACATTCAATATAAGTATAAAAGTCATTACAAGTGTTGATCACTTACTTAGTGTAATAAGAAAAAAACAAATTCAGACTAACACATGACAGACAAAATGTTGGACGAACACATGATAGATGAAATGCTGGATTGAACATTGACAGACAATCATGCACTGTATTACAGGATCGAGGGCTAGGTCTCTGCTGATGGGGAGCTTTGCACTTATCAGCCAGGAACTGGGGAGTACATTCAATAAAAGTATAGAAGTTATTTAGTATATACTAATCAATAAACACATAATTAGTCGGACAAACACATGACGGACAACATTATTGGACGAACATTGACAATGATTGACAGACAATCATGCGCTATATTTACAATAGGGCTAGGTCTCTGCCGATGGAGATCTATGCTTTAATCAGCTACATGTAGGAAATACTGTACATTCCATAAAAGTGTGAAAGTCATTGTGTTGATCACTTATTTCGTGAAAATAATGAAATGTAAAACATATTTGGATGAACACATGACAGACAATTCAATTTTCAACTTCAAAACAATTCAGGCAAAGTTTAAACTAGAGGTTCCGCTTTGACCCTTGAGTTGCCGCTCCGGCATGAAGCCTATGCTGGTTGTTTTTTTAACAAAAACATACGTCTCCCCCATCCTCCCACCCTGCCTTGAATGGGCACATTATTTAAGGGAAAGTGCTATAAAATGAATGCAATAAGTATCTTAAACAAAGCTGCGTATCTAAAAATATTAATTATAAAGAAGCGATACAAGTAGATGAACGGATGGACAGACACCGGACACGGATGCATGCATGCACACATACACCAAAACCTGATCAAATGCGGGGGCTATGCCATTGAAGCTTCCATCCAAGTTTGGTGAAATTCCGTCCAGTAGTTCTCCAGATATCTTGCAGACAAGCCCTGTATATACATGTACAAGTAGATGGACGGACGGACGGACACTGGACATGGATGAATGCACGCACACACACCAAAACCTAATCAAGTGAGGGGGCTATCCCACTGAAGCTTCCATCCAAGTGGGGTGAAATTCCGTCCAGTAGTTCTCAAGATATCTTGCAGACAAGGCCTGTATATACATGTACAAGTAGATGGACGGACGGACGGATACCGGACATGGATGAATGCACGCACATACACCAAAACCTAATAAAATGAGGGGGCTATCCCAGTGAAGCTTCTATCCAAGTTTGGTGAAATTCCATCCAGTAGTTCTCTAGATATCTTGCAGACAAGCCCTGTATATACATGTACAAGTAGATGGACGGACACCGAACACGGATGAACGCATGCACACACACCAAAACCTAATCAAATGAGGGGGCTATCCCAATGAAGCTTTCATCCAAGTTTGGTGAAATTCTGTCCAGTAGTTCTCCAGATATCTTGCAGACAAGCCCTGTATATACATGTACAAGTAGATGGACGGACGGACGGACACCGGACATGGATGAATGCAGACACACAAACCAAAACCTAATCAAATGAGGGGGCTATCCCACTGAAGCTTCCATCCAAGTGGGGTGAAATTCTGTCCAGTAGTTCTCAAGATATCTTGCAGACAAGGCCTGTATATACATGTACAAGTAGATGGACGGACGGACAGACACCGGACACGGATGAATGCACGCACATACACCAAAACCTAATCAAATGAGGGGGCTATCCCAATGAAGCTTCCATCCAAGTTTGGTGAAATTCCATCCAGTAGTTCTCCAGATATCTTGCAGACAAGCCCTGTATATACATGTGCAAGTAGATGGACGGACGGATGGACACCGGACACGGATGAATGCACGCACATACACCAAAACCTAATCAAATGAGGGGGCTATCCCAATGAAGCTTCCATACAAGTTTGGTGAAATTCCATCCAGTAGTTCTCCAGATATCTTGCAGACAAGCCCTGTATATACATGTACAAGTAGATGGACGGACGGACGGACACGGATGAATGCACGCACATACACCAAAACCTAATCAAATGAGGGGGCTATCCCAATGAAGCTTCCATCCAAGTTTGGTGAAATTCCATCCAGTAGTTCTCAAGATATCTTGCAGACAAGGCAAGGGGACGGACAGACATCCATCCAGACAGACAGACATCCATCCAGACAGACAGACAGACAGACGGACAGACAGACAGACAGACAGCACAAACACTAGATGTCTCCCCCCAACATAGTTGGGGGAGACATAATTAACATAAACTGCCAAGACTTTTTCAAATTAAAGATGTTCAGTCTGGGAGAGGCCTTGAGATCAAAATTCATAGCATCGTTGACAGACAATGTTCGTCCAACCAAGTGTGGGGGTTTTTGCAACCAAAAAAAAATTGGTAAGTTCATTAATCAACAAAATTTATAGGAAAGAAATAAGAAACAATGATCACCTTTCGCCACTGCTATGACACACATGTTTATTATTTGAAACAAACCCACCCGAAATTCCCGTATTGTGTACCTCACAACTTTTTTTTCAAACTTCAAGCAAAAAATAGTGAATATGGATAATTAATTTTCTCAATTATGATGTCCCGGGCATGATATTATAATATTTATCCCTGCAATTTGCAAACATTATAGAGAATAAAAAAATGTTTTTGCTCTTGTACTGAACAGATTTAATAAAACAATAAACTCTTTGAAAAATTAATACCCAATTTGTACACCTTAGCAAATAAATAGCCACATATTCATTGTTAAAAGGATATGCAAAATGTTATTTTGAATATCACTAAATTCCAATTCAACAATCTCAACAATTTCAATCGAGATTATTGCTTGGATGAATACCCCCCCCTTCAAGGCTGTGGGGTAGAAAGATGCTATTTACATAATATCACCTCTGATACCTTTGAAAATAGGTCAAAGTGACCTCTGATACCTTTGAAAATAGGTCAAAGTCAGTACAGAGTGAACAAGACGTAAAAAACCTTCATCCAGTTTCCAATGGATGTTCTTAGAGATATTATTCACATTTTGACCTCCGACCTTTGAAAACAGCTCAAGGTCAGTCTCAATCTAATTAAAATTATATCATATCTGCTCTCCTATTTGGATATATAGTGATATATCCAAATGGGGGAGCCGATATATGATATAAGTTTAATTAGATTGAGTCAGTCTGGAGTGAACTCATACATGTACGGTAATTCCCCTAATAATTCGATCACCGGAAGTGCAGCAAAAATGGCTTGTATATGGAAATATTCTTCATGGCACCAGCTACAAAGTGTCCCATTTGGTCATTATACAGCTTTTCTTCGATTTGAAAGAAGAATGGTATTGTTACTTTTTCTCTGTGTTTGGGTAAGAGGGTTGAAAAGTGAACTTCCTGTGATTGAATTATATGGGGAATTACCGTAGGCACATTGTGGAAATGTGTACCCTATTTCTTCTAATTTTTCGAACAGCATTTTTAGACTTTGAAGCAGAAAAAATCCATCATTATGTCAACTGAGACTAAATTCGAGGCATGGATATGCTTAAGAACTGAAAATATAGCTAGTGACATTTGTATAATGTTTGCAGAATTTCACTTCACAGTAGGCTGAAGTCAAGTTTTTCCATCTGAATAATTAGAAGAGGGTACATTGTACATGTATGTATCAAGACATTAACAAGTTGTTCTTTAGATATTGTATTCACAAGCAAATTATATGCTACTGGCATTTTGACTTCTGTGACCTTTGAAAAAAGATCAAGGTCATACCTGAGCAAACTTGACCAAGAGGCTCCCATAAGTGAGCACTATGCAAAATATCAAGGTACTTGCTCTACGTTTTGTCCCTTAGATATTCAGGGCTCGAATTGACAATCTGCAAATTGCAAAAAGCAGGCCATGGGAAAGTTCGCCGGCAAAAAAAATAATTACAGGTCATCAATTTTGTGGCAGATATTGTTTTCATCAACAGTGGATATTCTGGTTATCATTTTTGTAAACGGAATTTTCGAAAGGTAGAAACTTTTCTTTTTAAACAAAATACATCATAGTGGTTGAATTACTGCACCTCAAAATTAAGATCAATGGCAGAAGCATCAGGGAAGACTACTCCAGCATTACTTAGAAATAGAAAAATGTCTCCCTTTACTACCGTTAGGCATGTGTGCACCGCAGTTCCAGAAATTATATTTGCGCAATGAACTGACAGATGCTGCCTGACAGAGTTGACCGTCAAATAATGAAATTAATTTTGTGATTATGGCAAAAGTATCAACAGTAATGTATTATCATGGAGGTTTGATGATTGGTTCAATAGATGAAAAAGGAGAAGAAAAAAAAGGACATGACGGAAATGAACTGCTTTCTTTTGTTCCAAGTATGAACATCAAATTAGAACTCTGAGAATTTCCAACAAGCATGGATAAGTGGCACATGCACAATCAAGAAAGAAGGTATAATCACACATTCGACAGAACCACAATATAACATAATCAACAATTCTGCAAATTGTAAAGTCCATTATTCGCCCGATTTTGTTACAAAAAGCAGATGACGGCTCACTCAGGAGGTTAACAAATAAAATATTTTGAGATTTGCATCCAAATCAAGATAGTAATTACACTAAAAGTTGAACAAATTGATAGTGAAACATGTATTCTATCTAAACGAGTGCAAAGCGGTAGGTATTATTGATTTTTATGAGCCCAAATCCACCCGATGTTGCCCTAAATGTCAATAGGGTTTAGCTTATTCAACTACAAAGGCCATTTGCCTTGAATTCCTTACCTACTGGCCTTGATGCCCGCTGCTAATTTCCAAGTAATTTTATGCCAGCCAGGACTTATTCCATTAAATCGGCCTTGCTCTCAAATTTCCCAAATTCAAGACCTGAAAACCCGGCCATCACATGATATGAGACTATGCAGTGGTCATCTCCCGCCCACTGGATTATCTGCCCCTGACTTTTGGGGATAATTTCGACCAATCATCGCTGATAATATTGTATAGCCTGGTCCTTAAAATTCTGACAGAATTGATTTTGGCCGGAGAGCTGGCTAAAAGTTTGAAAAGCCGTGTTAGATATTCAAAGCGTATATATTCCGAAGGTTGGTCCACTTGGGATGTAATAAACGGATGGCATTTGGAAAGGTAGGATTTTGTTCTTTTTTGGGAATGTTTTGAAATAATTAATTGTTGAGCGGTTCTACTCCCAACTTCTCTTTTATTCTATGTCATTGAGGACAGGGTATGATAGATAATTAAAAACTGTACTAACTCGGCTTGACATATAGGAATGACTTTATTTGAGCCAAAGATGAAAGAGAAATACACTTAGAAAAAATACTAAAAAATAAAAATAATCGATTTAAAAAATATTTATATTCATTAATTTTCATAATTGTTTTTTTTTTTTTTTTTTGCTTATACGTAGTCATCGACCATCCAATATCCCACAGCCCTCCCACAGGCCAGGCAACTGTGACCGCGGACCTCGAGAAATTCTAAGGCTACCGTCTTGGTATGTCTTTACTTTTATTCGTTGACATTTATTCTTGTTTATCCACAACTCTGACTATCAACGCACATATGATACTTTACCCATACCTTTGCGAATTCAGCTCAGAACAGACTCGCGATCTTGCTTGAAACTTCAACTTTCAGACTTTCTGCAGCGTGGGTTCACTGTTGTCAACAACAACATACAGCCACACATTCGTATTCATGAAAAACATTCCAGCTCCTTAAAACGATTATTGTGTAGAAAAGATAATACTGAAGTCATAACTTTGCAAAGGGATATTTCTGGCAGATTACAGATGTTAAGTTTATTTACAATAGCTCGCACCTGCTCCTGTCCAACCTCCTATCAATGTGAAATAAACTATCACCACCAGTTGCTATCAGATAACCTGGGAGAAGAGTATGTCCGTTCGTGAGCAGATTGTTAATTTCGAGATCATTTCTATTTTTAGATACACAAAGGATACGAAAGTAAGGCTTTGATTTGTGAAATTTTTTCGATCAGGGGAATTCGCGGGAAGGAAAATGGTGGTAATTTTTGTGCGGGCAGGAAGTAACACATTTTTATGAGTCTCTTGTGGTTGAGTTGAGACAGTGTTACAGCTTTAGAAAGTGTCAGCTAGGTAGTGCAGTGTCAGAGTTTTCCCTTTACAAGCTGCACAAATTGTTTTATTTGATTTCTATTTTGAAGTAACATTGCTGAATGGGATCCTTCTGCAGACTGCGAAAGCGCTTCTTTCTGCAGACTGCGAAAGCGCTCTTCTTTTATCTTGTCTTGTCAACATGGCATCAGAAATGCAGACAGATAATGCATCGGTGCCCGAGGATGAGGCTGAAGATTTCACGGTGCAGTCAGACGAAAATGTAGACGAAGACATGGCAGATGACTTTACCAGGCCCGCCGAGATGAAAGAGAATTTTCAAGGGCCCCACAGATGGAGAGAGAGGTTACGACCGGTTAGAAGACGGAGCAACGAACGGCGACTGACTGGCATCTCCAAGAAGGATGCTGCAACCGCGGAGAGTGAGCATTCGGCGAGCGCTGTCGAGAGAACCGACAGCTTTGACAGGTATAGAACAAAGGGGACAGCCTGGAATATTATTACACAATCGGCGGTTGTACAAAAAGAAGAAGACAATGGACTGTCATTGTGTCACAGGCGGCCTTAGTTTATAAATAGATCTGAATTTACAAATGTAACAAACACACCCTTTCTATTACCCCCGTCTTTCCTAGCCAAGTTGACATGGCCTCGTTCGTTCCTTTACCTGTTTACTACGCCATGATGCCTCTCAATGAACTTACATGTAAACTCCGGTATCACACGGCTCCGTGGGTCGTTCGGCTCTATCCGGCAATAAAACAACCCCTCTCAGCTCTCTGTCCATTTGTTTTATCAAATTCGGCAAAGGGTTTGATTGCCGTGAAGAGCTCATTTGTCTGCAATCAAGTCTTCAAACATCAACGGTCGGTTGAATTCCCCGCCATTATCTTTGTACGTGCCCACGTGACCGGCCGTATGAAGATAATGGCGGAGAATTCAACCGACCGTTGATGTTTGAAGACTGATTGCAGACGAATGAGCTCTTCACGGCAATCAAACTCTTTGCCGAATTTGATAAAACAAATGGACAGAGAGCTGAGAGGGGTTGTTTTATTGCCGGATAGAGCCGAACGACCCACGGAGCCGTGTGATCCCGGAGTTTACATGTAAGTTCATTGAGAGGCATCATGGCGTAGTAAAGGAACGAACGAAGGCATGTCAACTTGGCTATGTCTTTCCCACCAAATAAACAATCCTCATTCATGGTGCATAATAAAATAACTTCAGTTTGTTCTTTGCATGACTAAAGACAGAATAGAACAGAACAGAATAGAACTTTATTTATGCTAATCAAAGCGCCCGCAAGGAGCCAACAATCAAAACATTACAAAAATTCCAACATTTCCTGTCAAAACAGCCCACCCCTCATTTTGCTGATTCCCTTCCAATACCTGAGATACATACCACTAAACAATATACCATGTAATATACAAGTACCTGAAACAGGGGAACAAAAGTAATGCAAAAATATTTTGAGCAAATAGTTTGTTTTTGTAACATATTACTCTTCAATCTTACTTATAATAGCATCCGTTTAATATGTTACTGTGTTTGCAATATCCATCTTTAAGATTTTAACAATTTATCGGAACAATTGAACTAGTACCTGTGAAAGACTTTGTTTTTCATCGAAATCTTAATCGAAAGTTAATCCTACTGTTATTGATTACACATTGGATGAGCTTCTCAATCTCCTGCTGGATCCCCCTAATGATGTTGCTACAATAGTGGCACGCTTTATATACAATGCATTCCAATTAAGAAAATGCTAAATTTAATTGTCCTTGTGTGATATGCTCTCACAAATATATTTTCTCAACTTATTATTGTTCCGTGATGCTGCACTTATAGACAGGATAAGGCGCTCAACATTGTGCTATATTTACAGGTTGCATATAGGGCCTAGCGATGTTGGACCGGGTTTCGTATTGATCTATATCAAGCTCTTCACAGTCATAAGCTATTGTTATCACTACTCTCTTGATTTTATTTGCCTGCTCATGTTCATATCTTGCAAGTTGTTTGAGTGTTATTGTATCCAGTCCTTAATGGACATGTAAATTGTTTTTATGATACAATAAAGTTGAATTGAATATCAATCTTCCTTTCACAGATATTGGAAGGATGGCCGTAAACTGAACAGAGAGGAAAGAATTGATGATTCTAAAATCCGCGAGCGACTTAAATCCATGCCAGCATTGAATAGAGGTTGGATGGAGGGGCGACGGAGAGGGCCAATGGTAAGGCAGGGATTCATGCAAGTCGGTTTTTACCACCGAATACCGGTGGTAATTTTTTTTTGAAAACTCAATTCGTATGATGAGAAACTCAATTGCTTTCGTTTTACTGGACAAATACTCAATTTTTTGTGGAAAACTCAATTCGCCAGACATGGTCAAAGTTAATTTGACAGCCCCAAATTACGAAATAAACTCAATCGAATGACGATCTTACCGCGAAAATGACAATAAGTTTACCTTTCACAGGCGCAGAAAGCGTGCTACCACGTGTGGTGTTGTTGTTGTTAATCTCCCGCAAGATTTGCACACGAACCGCTTGAAAGGCAGAATTAATGGATAAATTGAATGAACTTCACTATATTGACTGGCTCAATGTGGCGCAGTCAGCCTATAGATATTTATATCGACTGTTCATGCCTGGCAACTTCAAGTCGAAAACGAAACCAGAACCAGAACAAGCGGAGTGATTCTGACGCTTTATTTCGGAGAATAAGAGCTCAATAAAACTTAGTCAGTGAGTATTTTAATCGGAAGAAAATCGTGCTTGCCAATACGGGCAGCTAACATGAACGTTGCATTGCCCGTGCCGATTTTTACTTGCTCCCGACAAGCGGACAAGCGCTAACGTCTAACAGTAACACTCGCGAGTTGAAAGAGTGAAGGCAACAACAACAACAACGATTTTGCTTGATAATTTGTCAGGACAACTCAACATTTTCAGTTGGGAACTCGACTTATCTCTTGAAGATCTCAATATTTATTCACTACAACTCAGTTTTTTTCGCGCGTGTTTGGTGCGCATTTTTCCAAGGATAAAAAACTCACTGGAATCAGACTTTGCCATTTCTTTGCCAAGCATTATTTGTTTTACTCTGTCTGCCCTTCTGTGCGTTTGTATGTCAAATCGTGGTTGTGTAATCAATAAGTGTCGACATAATTTCAGTGTATCACTGACATTTAACTCCACAATTTCTACAGGATGATTTTGAAACTTCACATGCATGCCTCATGTGCACCTGTTTTTTTTTTTAGACAATTCAGATTTTTGTCAAAGTTATTGGGATTCAGACTTCACCATTTCTCCAATTCATTGCAATGTACTAATCAATTAAAACATTGTAGAATCAGCCTAGAGTTTTGACATGATTCTCTTCAAATTTTTCAGACTTGCTAAGCATGATTTTAAGAGTTATACCTCCTAAGTACTGATGAAATAAAATATTATTTTTGTCTAAATGATCAGAAGTTGGATGTTCATTTCCGTGGTTAGTTTCAATGTACATTACATGTTTTTCGATATGAATCGGCTCAGACCAAAAGCTCTTGTTTCTGTGAATGTTTTATGAGTATCGGTGGTAAAAAAAATTGAAAACTCGATCGCAATGTTTGGATCGGCGGTAAAAAAATTTGAAAACTCAATTTCACCATTGGGAAAACTCAATTTTGAGTAATATTGAGTTTTCGGTGGTAAAATTTTTGACTTGTATGAATCCCTGTAAGGGTGGCCTATAAATTAAATCACAGTAGCTCATTCCATTCTATGGCACTGGCATGTGCAACTCAGGAATGAACGAATTTGATTAGTTCTTTTAAGTTCCAAAGAAAGGTTTATATTGCAAAGTTGCAGACAGCTGAATGCATTATTGTCTTCATCAACTGACATAATTCTCTTTAAGTAACGGTATTTCAGTAGGGTACAGGAGAAATGTATATGTGGCTCAATTCATGCAAAATAATTCAGAATCCAATCTCTCTAAACTAATCTTGCATCAAATTAGGTGGCTCAAAATGGGCAAGTACTGTAGGTTCCCAATTTATCCTTCAACCTGATACTAATTAGAATGCAATGCATGCAATCTTTTTGTCTCACCAGAAAAGACAGGTAAATGAAAGGTAAGGAATATTTTTACATATCACTTATTATATTAAATAATTGCTGTTCTTCCATTGCCAGGTGGTCAAGCATGCAGTCCCTGGGACAAACTCACAGGTAATGGAAATAACAGAATAGTCATAAATGAAGAATAATTCACTCTTACCTAAACTGGAGAATGGAATAGTGCATTCAATTACTTCGTCCCATTAATACTTGACTGTCAGGATTGAATCCATTTCAGAATCCAGACTAGCCATGTTATGTATATGTATACAAAACCAGTAACCAGTTATCAAATAAAATGACTGTCAGCCCAAAGCTGTGACTGTCGGCATAATCCTGTAATGGTTACCAAATTTTCAACATTCTATAAATTTTGCTGATTTTTTTTTTTTTTTTTTTTTTTCACAGACACTGTTGTCACAAAGTTAACTTGATCTTGTATGATTTGGTTTCAGATACATATCAGTAACATTCCAGTTCCACATTTCACCAGGCGACGGCATTATTCTCCACAAGCAGAATCTGCATTCACCCGTAATGTGGTTAACAATCGTCCTACCTCTCCAGGACCCGGCGTCCCCAGAAAGAAAGTCTCCCCACATAACTCAGTAAGTTTTGATAAGGCAGTCACCATTATATAATTACATGTATAAAGTTTTGGGTAACTTGACAGTGTACTTGTCACAACAGCATAGGCCTACATGTGGGATTCATCATGATTCAGTATCAATTTATAGTAATGTGTTTTAAGATGTTTTTGCTATGCATAAGTGATATGCTTTCACAAAAATGCTAAGCTGGCTGGATTTACCACTGAGATTAAATGAGTTCATTACCGGGTGGGGGTGGGTTGTCAAAATATGCCATATCGAGACTGAGGGAAGTAACTGATTATCTCCCTTATAAGTGGCATGCAAATGTGTTTGCATACCTACAATGCAGAGTTCGAATTTGGCACCTGTCCATCAGTCCGAGACTGGTAAAAAATCAAACGGACTGGGGTGAGTGACTGAATAACAATTCCGTCGGACTGGTAACAAAAAAGCTCTCCGTTCATTGTGTAAACTATTTCTCTGGATATCTCCGCACAATTTGTAAAAAATATGTCTGTTTTCGGTTACCCGATCGAGTCTAAAATAAATCCTGCGAGTCTAAAAAAAATTTCAGCAAATTCCAACGAAATCACAACCACGATCGCGTTTTGCGATAACAACAACAACCATAAAGCGGCGCGAACACTGTCAGCATACCGTAAAGTGTGATTGTAATGCAGCGCATGGCAATGCATGGTGGCAGGTTGACGATCTTTTCAGCAAATAAAGCACCCACTTCCAGGTCGGGAATCGAGAAATCAGCAACATGATTATGCTTCAGTCGACCTGATCATGTTTATCAGGACAATTTTAAACATATTCTCCATCAACTTCGAAAGAAATCTACTGATTTTTTGGCTTGAAATGGCGTTTGTTGAAGCAGTGTTTCGCGACGACGGGTGCAGTCAAAGTCGCCGTCAAAGTCTAGCCGACGGGGTTTGTCGTATGTTATTATCTTCACACGTATTCAAGAAATGCACAGTTATTAATTTCTTATTTAGTAGCAACCATCACAGAGAACAAAATGATGACAAATGTTCCCAGATCATCTTTTATTTAATATTAACGGACTAGTAAAAATATTTGCGGACTGGTTACATTTTTGGCTCACCATTCCGGCGGACTGGTTTCAAATTTTTCTTAAATTCGAACACTGCAATGTAGGACTTTTTTTCTCTTTTCTTTTATCAGAACATCATATGAGACACTTATTTTCAAGCAACCAAATATCACTGCTGTCTATTCATGTTTAGTTCCAGTTTCGTCAGCCAGGGATAGCTGCAGGAGTATTCTCAGGAAAGCGCACACCATCCCCTAACAGTACGTTGTACGACCCCAGCTTGAACACAGAGGTGACAAACAAGCGCATTGCAAAGGTCCTTCGTGCTAGGTTATACTTACTACAGCAGACCGGACCTAACTCTTTTATGATTGGTGGTGACTCACCTGACCACAAATTCAGAGTTATCATTGGGCAGCAGGTAATCAACTTGTTTATACCAGGCATTGTCGTTTTAAGGAGAGACCACTCTCCCATATTTTTGTCTTTTGATCGCTCTCCTGAAATCTGGAAATGCGATGGAGAGTTATATTGGGGAGAGTGATCAATCTCGCACTACAACCACAAAACAAAACCCAGGAGAGTGCTCAATAACTCTCACAGATTTTACGAACACGAGAGACTGCATTGACTTGTCATTATAGGCGAGAAATACATTTGAGGAGAGCAGTCTATTTATCACATGGATCCTCATATAAAAAACTTGCCTGCTCAACTTAAACATCTGAAGAGAGCTGCTGACCACTCACCTGTCATTTCCTTGTCAGGGTCGAAATGAATACCTTGGAAAAATAAGTTACCAGTCTTAATGTACTGCAAGATTTATTTCATATTTAGCTCTAGATACATTACAAAACAAGAAAACAACATTTTGTATCATTTGCACATTGCCATTCAGGCTACTGTTGGGAGGAGACGGGCAGAAATCATTTTTATACGCCCGTCAAATTTGACGGGACGTATTATGGTATGGCGTCGTCCGTCTGTCCGTTAACTTTTCTCGTCAACGCAACTCGTCCTAGAGTTTTCAATGGATTCTTCTGAAATTTGGTACACATGATCGGCACCATGTGTAGATGTGTATGAACTTTTTTTCGGCCCGATTCGACGTTTTCTTGAGTTACTCCCTTTGATTTTGGTCTGAAATCCTTGTATTTGGCACCAACTGGCTTCGTCAACGCAACTCGTCCCAGAGTTTTCAATGGATTCTTCTGCAATTTGGTGCACATGATCGGTACCATGTGTAGATATGCACGAACTTTTTTCGGCCCGATTCAAATTTTTTCTTGAGTTATTCCCCTTGATTTTGGTCTGAAATCCTTGTATCTTGGCACCTACTGTCTTCGTCAACGCAACTCGTCCCAGAGTTTTCAACGGATCCTTCTGAAATTTGGTACACATGATCGGTACCATGTGTAGACGTGTATGAACTTTTTTTCGGCCCGAATCGACGTTTTCTTGAGTTACTCCCCTTGATTTTGGTCTGAAATCCTTGCATTTGGCACCTACTGTCTTCGTCAACACAACTCTTCCCAGAGTTTTCAATGGATTCTTCTGAAATTTGGTACACATGATCGGTATCATGTGTAGATGTGCACGAACCTTTTTCGGCCCGATTCAACGTTTTCTTGAGTTACTCCCCTTGATTTTGGTCTGAAATCCTTGTATTTGGCACCTACTGTCAGTATCATGTGTAGATGCGCTTGAACTTCTTTCAAACCAATTCGACATTTTCTTGAGTTATCCCCCTTGATTTTAGTCTGGAATCCTTTTATTTGGCACCTACAGTCCTCGTGAACGAAACTCGTCCTAGGGGTTTCATTGCATTCTTTTGAAATTAGGTACACATGATTGGTTGAAAGTGCACTTGTGCATGAACTTTTCTCGAGTTGATTCGACAGTTTTTTGAACACTCCCCTTGATCTTGGTCTGAAATCTTTATTTGCCACCTACTGTTCTCGTGAACGCAACTCGTCTCAAACTTTTCGGTGGATTCTTTTGAAATTTGGTACATATGATCGGTACCATTTGTAGATGTGCACAAACTGTTTTTGAGCTGATTCGATGAGTTCTACCTGCTCCTACAAATACCACTCCAAGCCCTTATGTACCCCCCCCCCCTCCCCCGGGACCTGATTTCCAAACCTGCCTACACCATTGTATACAACAATGATGGCTTATACATGTACAGTATTATGACTATTGCAACAATACAAACAACATACAGTCCAGGTAGGTTCATTTGTATTGTTAACCTTTCTCTATAACAACATTCAGGAGATAAAAATGTTGTTTATCGACATTTTTTATCTTTCTTTCAATCCCTTGATGAAGTGTGTACCCATGCCAACTGACTGATGGATATTAATCAATAGAATATCTGACATTGCTCAGTCATGTAACATAACATTAATTTAAAGGTTCTACCAACTGATCCCCACACTCCATAATGTTTTTATGCTAAATTGCTGTAAGAGTTTATATTTAACATTTATTAGTGATTTACTGCTCTTGGGAATGGCTGAATTACAAAAAAACAAACTTGAAACCTCCCAATACTACACCAGTTTGAAAACAGCAAAGGCTGTGAACTGCTAACCCATGACATCAGTCTGATTACGATCGTTCGTATCGAGCAATCATAGTGAATGTAGTAGTATTTTAGTGTTGCGTTACATGAGATACTTTGTGAGTACTTATATTATTTGTTTTTTATTGGCAGACCTGTAGCTGTGGTAAGGGACCTCACTGTGTTCACCTCCTGTTTGTCATGTTGAGGGTATTCAAAGTGCCTGAGAATGACCCATGTCTCTGGTCCAAGACTCTGAAGAATTATGAGGTAATAACATCATACTTGTGAAAATAACACCTACCTTCTTGAAAATAACACCTACCTTCTTGAAGTATTTGTTATAATCATCACTCACTTGTCAGCTAAAAACTCCCTTTCTTGATGACATGTAGATAGATAGATAGATGGGTAGTAGCTTTATTTCTAAAAACTTGAGTCATCATGCATCTGGTGATATAAATCTTCCTGATAAAACTATTATATGTTTAGAATCTTGGACTCATTCACCTGAAGATACATGTACTGTAAGAATAATAATTCTAGTATTAGCTTCTGTTGTTTGGTGTGAACTCAAGTGATCGAATAATCAAGGACCTTACCATAGGTAACATGAATTAAACTGGACAGAAATTTTGTTCTTTCTCCAAATGGTCATGAAGTTTGTAGTTTTGGTACATGTACTATATTTATGTCTAAGGACAAGAACTAATTTGTACATCAAGTAATATCAAGTTAAGTTAAATTTACCCAGGTGCTGTAAAGAGTGATGGTGATTTTTTAAGCTTTCGGGCTCGCTGTATTTTTATTTTATTGGCAGATAGTTTCTACATATAAAATTCATATACATGTATCTATAAAATAACGTCTTTCTTCAGGTGGAGAGTTTGTTCCGAGTTTATCATGACAAACGCACATCCAGGCTGGCGGCCAGGAATGAGAGGAAGAAAATTAAACAACCTTCACCTGAGAGATCCGACAGTCCCAGCGAGGAGGAGCCAAACATGGCCACTGGAGATGGTGATGCTGGGTATGGTCATTATAACAACTTGTAGACCAATTTCTTGCCTCATCCAATTGGACATATCACTTTAAGGTTCATACAGAGCATGGAAAAGCCCAGAATATAAAATGGCCTTCCAGGCCTTGAAAAGCCGCATTTTCTCAAAATACCTGAAAAAGCCTTGAAATTTGTTATAGGCTAAGATCTTTCTTTGATATTTCTTTCTTTGAATTTGTTAGAGGCAATTACCTTTTCCTCTAAAATGGTGTAGTAATAAAGAATAAGAATAATTTATATCTCATTTGAAAGAGTCCTGAAGTGGAATCCGAAGATTTAACATCAGGGGAGATAATTTGGGATCTTGTGAAAGCCTGAATGGACTCTCGGCAGTTAAAATGAGAATTTACGGCCTGCAAAAGGTCTGGAAATTTGAATGCTTTGAGGTGTATGAACTCTGTCAGTTTTACTTCATATTTCTGTATTAAAATTTAATGTAAGAGAGTAAA
>JAVTVY010014973.1:0-65818 GCA_036873755.1 Hanleya hanleyi
CGACTCTGATCTGTGACATACATACCAACTGCAAAAATATTGCAGGACTATACCTATAATGTATATAAAACTATATTTATTTTAACTGTTTAAAATATACACGCCATGGAAAACGTTAATGACAAGCAAAGTGCGCATCTTATAAGAAAAGACAAAAAAAAAACTGTATCTCATTGCGCTTGTTTCATTGAACTTATTTATTTACTCATGTATGTACATATACCATTCATGCTGTCCAGAAGGAGGAATAAAGGTGATAATGACCGGATTGTCGACTTCCTGTTGGATTTCTGGTAGTTTAGTTCTGAATGGAGGGTTGAACAATGCTTGGGCAGGTGAGACGTTAGTGAAACTGTGTGGAGTAGCTCTGTAGTTTCTGAGGAATTTGAAGAGTTCTTGTCTCCAGTTCCTTCCTTCGATTACAGCAGCTCTCATAGTTTTTCCAAGTGTGTTCATGAAGCGTTCCGCTTCGCCGTTTACTCTTGGCCAATACGGTGTCACCTTTCTGTGCTTGAAACCAAGCTGTTTGCTGAATGATCGAAATTCGTTACTGTGAAACGGTGAGCCGTTGTCTGATTTCACGACTTCCGGAATTCCGAATTCAGAGAATACTTTGTCCACAACTTGAATCACAACCTTTGCGCTTGCGGAGTGAACTATCTCGACTACTGGATACCGTGAATAGTCGTCCGTGATAACTAGCAGGTATTCGTTGGGTGTAACCTGAAGAAAGTCAGTGCTTACTTCTATCCATGGACCGGCAGGTAGATTAGTCATCTTAAAAGGCTCTCTGTCATAAGATCCAGTAGTTGCTTGACAGGGAATGCAACTCTTGATGCGCTCTTCGACTTGTTTGTCTATTCCAGGAAAGTATACTTTTGACGCAGGAGGTGTTTCGTTTTGATCACTCCCTGGTGTCCTTCATGAGCCAGTTCAATGGTTTGAGATTGTAAGCTTCGTGGAATGACGATTTTGTTTTCTCGCAGGATAAGTCCATTTGATGTCAGAGTCAGTTCATGCTCAAATCGTGATAGTGCCTGAAGATCCGATAAGCTTGCTGATGCAGTAGTTTTGGCACGGTGAATGATTTCATGCCATCTGTTGTGCTGAATAGCCTCGGATGCTAGCTGTAATGTTGGATCATGTCTTGGATCATGACCAAACGATAGCTAAGCATTCACGTTCCGTTTGTGAGAATCTCTGCTCTACTGGAGTGAGGGAACGACTAGCGTAGGCAACCACGTGCAATGTGCCGGCTGTGTCAAGTTGTGTTAACATGGCGCCAAGACCGACTGGACTAGCGTCGACAACAAGTTCAGTGTCTTTTGTCGGGTCGTAATAGGCCATGACTTGATCAGATGTCAGTCGTTGTTTCAGAGTAGATAATGCATCTTCATGCGTCTGGTCCCATGTCCATTCCTGGTCCTTCTTGGTCAGGATTCTGAGCGGTTCAGTGATTGTCGCCAGATCGGGGGTGAAACGGGAACAGTAGTTCGCGAGACCTAACAGACTTCGGATTTCTGCTGGGGATTTTGGGGAACTTGCTTGATGGATTGCCTCAACCTTCTTTGGGTCTGGGGAAATTCCTTCGCCAGAGAACACATATCCATAGAATTCCAGGACTGTCTTGTTGTAAGAGCATTTTTCCCGATGGAGTGTGAGTTTTCTTTCACGGAGGCGTTGAAACACCAATCGGAGGCGATGATCGTGTTCGTGTTGAGTGGCAGCGAAAATAAGAAGATCGTCAGACACATTCAGAACTCCTGGAATACCTTCGAGTGCTTCGCGAATCTTGTTTTGGAAGATTTCTGCTGCTGAGGTAATGCCAAAGTTCAGTCTTTTGTATCTCCATAGCCCCGTATGTGTCGAAAACACGGTGATGTAGCTTGATTCAGGTGCGAGCTCTAGTTGATGGTATCCTGAGTTGAGATCGTGTTTTGAAAAGAATTTCGCTCCATTCAAATCTGTGATCAGGTCATCAACGGTTGGAGTTATGTGCCTTTCTCATTTCACTGCTTGATTTGGGAGTCGCATATCCACACAAAGTCTGATTTTGCCTGGTTGTTTTGGCTTTGTGGCAACGACAATTGGTGATACCCAGGGCGTTGGACCTTCGACTCGCTCGATGATATCCAGGGATTTCAGACGATCAAGCTCCTCTTCAACTTGTTTACGAATATGGAAGGGAATGCGTCTGTGTGGTTGTGTAGCCGGTTGAACTGTTTTGTCGATGTGCAAATGGACCTGGCAGTCACGTAGCTTACCGATACCAGTGAATAAATCGCTGTATTCTTCGACAATTTGTTCTGTTGTTTCAATATCTGTGCGTGGTAGGATGCCATTTATCACGTTAATAAGCTGTAGTTGTACTGCTGTTTCATAACTGATGATAGGACCACCTCTACTAGCAACGACATGGAACTCGGCTTCTGTTGAATTTTCAACACCTTTATTTTTACAGTGTACGAATGCTGAAAAAGTTCCAAGTAGGTGCAGCGGATTTTTCGAGCCATATGGGAAAATTTTGGCTGTACCTGGTTTAAGTTTTGGGCGAGATTTCAAGCGGTTGTAGTTGATTTCGTTGGCTGTCTGTTTTGTCCTAGGTTGTGTACTTTACCATCTTCAGTTGTAACACCAAACACAAAGTCATAATCTGAACTTGTTGAGTTGTCATGATACTCTTTAGGTCTAGCTAACATGTCATTTCGACAGGGTCAAGTACCCAATTCCATGAAAACTGCTATAGTAACGCCAATATTTAAATCTGGCGATAAAGAATTATTAGAAAATTATCGCCCAATATCAGTACTTAACTGTTTTAGTAAAGTGCTTGAGAAGCTAGTGGCAAATAGAATGCATATATTTTTGAACGAACAGAACATCTTATATTTAAACCAGTTCGGCTTCAGACAAAACCATTCCACCGCTTTGGCTGCTCTATCCTTATACGAAAAATTAGTAGCTGCCAAGGAATCACACAAATACAGTATAGTCACATTTTTGGATTTATCAAAAGCTTTCGACACTGTTAATCACGAAGTACTATTGTATAAGCTGGATCATTATGGTTTCCGAGGAATCACAAACACTTGGTTCCAGAGTTATTTATCTTCTAGATTCCAGTGTGTCAAGTTCAACGATACAATGTCGTCGTCGACTTGTATGAGCTGTGGAGTGCCACAAGGCTCAATATTAGGTCCTATTCTGTTTCTACTTTATATAAATGATATCAGTAATGTTTCTCACATTCTTGACATTCTACTCTTTGCTGACGATACTAGTGTCTTTCTCTCAGACGACGATTATGCTAACCTCATTACAGGTATATCACACGAACTGGAGAAACTACATACTTGGTTCTCCTGCAACAAATTGTCTCTTAATATAGCTAAGACGAAATTTATGTTCATAAAACCAAGCAAACGATCAAACATTGAAGCTCCAACATTGTCTATTAATGGACAATCAATAGAACATGTGGAAAACTTTAAATTCCTGGGAGTTTATTTCAATAATAAACTGAATTGGCTGACACATATAACTGAACTCGCCAAGAAGCTATCAAGAAATTTAGGGGTCATAAATCATATCAAAAACCATGTTAATAAAAAGACATTATTCATATTGTATTACTCCCTCATTTGTCCCTATTTGACATATTGCAATATTGTTTGGGGCAATACCTACATAACTCACCTTACTCCATTGATAACTCTCCAAAAACGTGCCATCCGAATAATATCTCTATCCGGAAGGTATGAACATACCGACCCTCTGTTTAAAAATCTGAATATTCTCACACTACCAAAACTCAACAATTACCTTATTTTACAATACGTCCATAAGTTCAGTTATCACCCCTCGCTTCTGCCCATTAACCACCAGAGTTCCTTTACACGTATATCCAATGTGCATCGATATGCTACTAGAAATTCTAGAATCAACCTGTATCGACCCTTTTATTTTTCCGATCTTTCATTCTTCACTGCCAGAATTAAAGGTCCTAGGCTGTGGAACAAACTACCCACCCATCTCAAAACAATAGACTCTATTTCTCTATATAAGTCGCAGTTGAAAAAACATCCCGTACTGGACTGAATTTCACATTCTGTAAGCAGGGCCGACCATGGGTATTTTCTTTTTTGTTATTCACCGGTTCAGAATTTTTTTTACCTACACTGAAGCTTTCCTAAAATGAGATCAAGTACAATATATTCAATCTTCAGTGATGGTTTTATAATACTATATTATTTTCTTTTGGGATAGAACAAACCCCCTGGGGTTTTATTCCCGCCAGTTATACATCATACATCTTTCTGTCAACATACTGCTACGGATATCATCGTTTTCTAGATATAATATTGATCATGTATGTATAAATTTGAACTGGTGAATAAATTGAAATTGAAATTGAATTGTATCTCTGTACTCCAAATGTTTGACAGTTTGATGCTGTTTCTTGTAATATACTTGTTGAGAAGATCTACATACCTTGGAATAATGATTTAATTTGCCACAAGAACCACACTGTTTTCCTTTAGCTGGGCATGTGTCATGATGAGGAAACTGTCCGCCACAGTTTCTACAAGTGTTATTTGGCTTGGCCTTATCTGGTTGGTATACCGGTTTTTGTTTACGGTTACCATGGTTACGACGGTTATGTTGTTTCCAGGATTTATTTTTCCATTCGGCTTACGGTTTGATGAAGGCATTTCCATCATAGCTCTCTAGATTTGTATCTAATACCGCTTATGCCGGTGCTAGGGGCCGTGTGGTCATATCATCCAAGTTACCACATGAACAGGTACAATAAAAGCGTACCTGAGATACAACACATATCACGAATTCTTGGTATGTGCTTTAGAATAGGTTAACCGGAAGACTATACTGTGAAGTCATGTGGCTCTGCCAGTATGTCGGTACCTCTTCCCACTTCCCTTATATGTGTTGCAATTTATAATATACTATTTTCCTTGATAAATTTTACTTTCCTGATCATCCTGTACATATATATATCATGGTTGTACACATTGGCCTGATTACGCGGGTAGAACAATCATTAGAAACTGGGCAAATAATATGAATAACGACAAGCAAAGGTTTTAGACAGGATGTTCCATTTTTCCTTGCAGAGAATCCTTCATTGACTATGATACACAATTCAACTCGCCATACAAAACCATGGACGCTGTACGCCAATGAAGGAGAGGACGTTATCGTGGAATGCAAGTCGTCGGGCATGCCCAGTGCGAACCCCAAATGGAATGTCAATATCAATTCATCCTCTAAGGATGGTCTTACTTCGCTACACATGAAAAATGTCCAGAGAAATGACATGGGAGAGGTGTTCTGTCTCGCATCCAACGTGGTTGGACCGACAAGCACGTCATTCAAGTTATTGGTTCATTGTAAGTCTAACATTCAGAAAATAATAGCATGTGCCTATATGTGTATGACTCTAGAATTAATCATGAAATACCAAATAAACCCGAGGTAAATCTAAATTATTATATTCTGCATGAAATGATTTAGAATGATATGTTTAACTCTCAACTTCCTGATAGGAAAAGTTTCGAAATATAAGCGATGAAAGTGTAATATACAATCTAATTTACGACTGAAATAATAGATCTACCTTCGAAGCATGTGTAGCAAATGGCATTTTAAAATTAAAATGGTTTTGAAGTTCTAGTATGTGTAGTAATATGTTATCCTTACGATAAAATATTCAGTGCACAAGTTCATTCCACCCTCCCGATAAAACAGATTCGTAACATGGTCTTAATATCTTTCCTTGTTTATTCCACCTTTCAGCTAAGCCAAAAATTGTATCATTCAAAGTGGAAAAAGCCATGTTCATGACAATACGGTATGAAGTATTGGGATACCCTGTTGCAACGCTGAACTGGTACAAGGACGACGTAGATTTAAAATTACTTAGCGTCAAAAAGCACATCGACGGCTCGTTTGAGGAAATTCTGGATTCCTCTTGTAATAATTTTTTCAAGAACGAATCAAGGCTTGGAAGTATGATTGGTCATCTAGAGATCAAGGAACCCCCTGCATGGACGACGCGTTATAAGATGATAGCTCATAACGAACACGGAGATGATGAACAGGAGGCTCCTGTAAACCCGCATCAAGGAGGTATGTAGATTTGACCAGATTAGAATGGTCGAAATTATCCAGAAAGCATATGGACGTACATTATTACTAAATTAGGTTGGTTAGATAATTTCCTCTCCATGCCAGTGTAAAACAGACGTAGCTGATAGAGTAATTCGGCTTCAACTGAAACCTCACAATATTTATTCTCCAATTCAGATGTTTTGACGATGATTTGTTGATTTGGGTGCAATTAGTCGCTTGGAAAGTATCACATACAGAGAAAAAATACATATTTACCATATCTAGTGAGCACGGATAACTTCTCGCCGTTTCCTCCCAACCAACAAAACAAAGAGTTAAAACTGGCTGTCAGTATGGCTTGTCCTGTTGGGATAATTTGCAGTCGCTTGCGATTAGTCATTGCTATCGAACTGGCATTTTGGTCATGTGACCGCTTTTCAACCAATCATATGGCCTAGGTTGACGAGGAACCCTCTAACTACTATGCGAGTCAACAGAAAAAAGGAGTTCCACATTCCGAACATAAATATTGACCCGAAAACTGACATTCCATATCCTAGTGTATTCTGACTGTAGTCAGAGGTCGATTATTATATCTGGTTCGTGTTCCATACAGGGCTATGCATAGTAAAACTAAAGGCAACGAAATGGGCGCATGTATCTAATCAGAACCAGTATAAGGTACTACTTTCTTAGAGCGGACATTTTGAAACCTTTTGAATGTGGGCACTCGTGGACATAACCACCAGCATATATGCTCAAGGGATTCCGACAAAAAGACGGACAGAAGAGTAAATCGCTGAGGGATATCGCTGAGAGTATCATATTCCGTGTTGTCCAGGGGTTAGACTATTCTGGTGAAACGATAAGAGTACGTGCTGTCATTATGATTCTTTCACAATTCTGTGACAACAACAGCTAAACAGTCGGTGACAAACACATAGTACGGGCAGTATATTGACGTAGCCTTATCTGCGTTTGCTGTTCATGCTATGTCAATGATTTCTGTCCGTATATATTTTAACACAATTGTTTCTCTTATCGATCAGCATATTGAGTAATTCATAACGATAACTTTGCTAAATTTTGATTCTCATATTTCAGAAGTTGAATAATCTGCCAGAACCTGACATAATGTTTTTTTCTGCTAGACGATGGGAAACACAGTTTATGATATCTTGGAGGGCTATATATTCATGTAGATACTCGGAGATCAGCTATCCTGATATCTTGGAGATTAACCTATTTTGATATCGTGGAGATTGACCTATTTTGATATCGTGGTGGAGATTGAGACTTGGGAGTTGAATATTTTGACACTTGTCCTTGAGATTGAACTTTGGAGATAGAACTGTTGAGATTAGATATCTTATTAAAAAGCCACTAGCAAGGCTGGAACAATGGTGTTGGAGCTGAATATCTTGAAGATTTGAACTCTTGGCACTTGTTCATATCTCCTTCATTGTGTTTTAATTCAGACTGGTATCTTAAGCCGTTAGCATTTGATATCTTGGGACATTAAATTGTTGATATTTGATATCTTGGAGATTGATCCTTTCGAAGGTGGAAATCATAGCTTAGGTGACAATTCAATTGTTCTCGAGCTGACATTTTGTAATTTAATACAATATCGTGAATGAAGGGTATCGATTGTATGCAACATAGAATTTCTGTGGGCATTTTTACCCCAATCTTTATCTTCATGCTGTACAAAAAGGGAGTTCACTTTAGAAACTCATTCATCAGGACACTCAAAATGACATTCTTTTTGTTATTCCTTTGCATTATGTTGCAGTCTGCAAATATTTTCAATCTAAATTTCCATGCACCAACAAGATTCACAAGCAATATATTTCCCAAATACACAGATGTCGAACAATAAGGCCAACAGCGATTATTAATGCTGGCGACTGATGCTGAGAAAAATCCTGGTCCATTCTTCAATAATTTGCATGGTCGACCATCTTATCTAATATTAGCGGACTATCACCAAGAAAGTGCTCTGTTCCCTGATGAGTCAAGGGGGCGTCATTGACTTTGTAATTGTTTACTTTTCTGCTCGCAAGCATGTACTGAATCGGATGTATCGTGGCCAGAGCACAAGTTACATAAAATTTTGTATCAAGGCGATGTTAAGCTATTTGGTAGCCATCCTACCATATCTGCATTGTACATCTCAGTCATGATGGAGACCATAAGAATGCGTTGTGTGTAATTAGCGATGAATACAGATCTTTACACCCTCCCCGTCTGGTATCTCAGAATGAAGCACATTGTTATACATGTATACCAAGTTTCACAATCCATCACTGTACATGTGAAATTTGGCTCTTTTCGGAGAATTGGAGCGATATGCAAGAGTACAACAATAGTAAACGGAGGAACTTCTTGCCGTCACTTAGATATGGCATTAATATAGCCACCTAATAGCGACTGCCTCAGGACCCTTGGTCCTCTGGTTTTTAAACAATGTCCAGGTGCAAAAGATAATGGGTAAATCGCGGTCACGAGGGATCCAAAGAAAGGTTTGATGTGTTCGTCCATTATATATTATCTTCAAAAGTAACTCAAATTATTGGTCACATCACTTCCAATCGTGTTGTCCTTGAGCTTTGTCACAAATAACCATCTCCGCTGAATGCTTGAAAATGCAAGTACTATCTGACATAGTCCAATTATTCAGGGATAAAATGTTTTGTGCATAACTTTTGTGTATAAATACTGTTTTTTTTTTATATTTCAGATCCTCCGTTGGGTGCAGGTGTACCACATTGGCCCCGGTCACGGTTGGGAAATCGACCACCCGCCGATGATGAATCACGAGAGGAGGAGACTGCAACCAGTACACCAACCCCAGAAAACATGGCTTTGCCAGAGAGCAACGATAAACTGGTAATCCACTATTTTATCGACACTGAAAGGATATGCGACGTTTATGTTGGAGAAACGTTCTTGTGTGTGATGCTCATAATTTTGATTATTTTTCAATTCATTATGTGCCAAAATTACAGCTTACATTCTGAAATATCAGCCTAAATATAACGAAGGCCAAATGAATAAAACCGAAGATAAGATTGATCAAAATGTGCTCCTTGGACAAATTTGATATTTTGAGGCATTTCTAAAGAAGATTTTCACTTTTAGCCAAATTGCGACATTTAAAACTGAAAATATAGGGCCATACAATATATTATGAAGATTGATTATCTGAAAGAATCAAGTGGTTTAGGTTAGAGATGTCACAATTTCGTTACAAGAGAAAATCAGCCTTAGAAATTCCCACGAATACTAAAATAGGTCAGAAAGCGCAAGTTGATCAATCATTTCTGCATTTTGTTACGACATTAGGTACGAGCAAGTCTTCCCAGAGCACAACACGTTTTGGGACATACCTTAGGACAAAACAGTGGGTTAACTCGGCACACCAATACCTAATTATCGATATTTCATCATAGAGTGTCAACCAGTCGCGAACGTGGCTAGTGAACATTACGAAAAGTTGGCTCCTTGTAAGGAAAACGTTTCACTTTTCGATGATAACAGAAAGATGACATGTTGTTCCTTTCCTAAAATCCGTATCCGTCGGTGATATTTGCTTTTCAAAAGACAGCTGTTTGGTGAATGACTGATGAGTGTTCAACGAAAGTCGAATCAGTTACAAAAGCAGAAAATGTAATTGTTTTTGTATTGAATCGCAGTCCAGTCAAATCTCGAAGTTTCTACTTCGGTATAAGACTTTAAGAGATTTCGTTCTGCCTCAAAATGCAATACGATATTCCAGAGGCAAACATGTTCAAACACGATTTGACAGGCTGGTGTTCTTTTAAAGTATGAGGATAAGGCATCCGTCGAGCAATTTTCTGAACATTGATGATACATGGTATGATTCACAATTCGAACACTCGAACTCATTAACATACATCACGTATTAATATCAATTTTATAATATCTGTCTTCTTCCCATCAGGTGTACGTTATAGTAGCTGTGGTGTTGAGCGTGGTTCTTTCCTTAAGCGCCATCGCAGGCCTGATGGTTCGGCGATATCAAAAGCGACTGATGGGTGACCAAAGTGACTACGATCTTGCTATCAGCTCAAACGGCTCAAGACGACCCCTGGTGAAAACAAGTGACGGTTCCCTTGTCCCAGCTCGTGCCCGGTCGATAATTTCCAGTGAGACAATGCCGTTGACATCCGGAAACATAGTGGAAAATCCTAACTATTTCAAGAAAACTAAAGGTGGCCTAAAAGTATCTGGTAAGAATTGTAGTTTGGTGTCTCAGAATCGTGTATCAGTTAGAGTATAAGCTAACCTAATACATGTACGTATATCACAAGGTTCACTTTTCATTTAAAGAAGCGCACCAGCAAAAATTTATTTTAACCCTACCTGAACCCCCCCCCCCACCCCGCCTGTTGGTTTTTTGCTCCTATCTCCGGAACGACAAAAAATTTAGAGCTGAAACTCCGTGACTTTTTAGATTATCATATTGGGGTCATTTTGAGCCTATTTTCGTTATCCCCCGAGCTGGGAATCATGGGTAAATTCTAAATGGCGGCCATGTGGGGTACCAGAAAAGTGATGTTTTCGTCATATTTCTCCCCCCCCCCGGCTGCGGTACACCCCAAATCTCCCAGACTAGATAGGGTTAATATGTTAATGATTCTTATCTAATAACTATATGGATATGGACAACGTCATCATGATGTTGTGTTTATTGAGACGGAAACGGCGGTTCTCTCGTGCAAGAAATTAAGCTGCATTTATGTATACTTTAAATTTAGGTCATGTGAAGAAGGTCTTTCGTGGAGGACAGCTTTCTTCCTGATAGGGATAGGGCGATACTCTTGACCTGACGATATCTGCTATTAGCGCTATCTGGCCTGGACGTTTTGGGACCTGTCCAGGCCTTGGGGGGGGGGGGGCGAAATGCCCCTGCCCCCCCTAATTATTTTTCTTACCCCTTGAGCTGAGTTGAAACTTACCACACTATACCCTTGGATCAAGCTCTACCAGAAAATATATAAAAGTCCAAGATGGCCACTTTGATGACGTCACAGTGACGTCATTTTCAAAAACGGCATTTTCAATTGATTTTTCAGTCAGATTTATTTTTATTTTTCACTTATGCAATTTCTCTTCAAAAACTGCATGATGAATTAGTAAATATTAATGTGATGTGAAATCAGATAGTTTTTGTTCACTTTTCCTCGCGGAAAAGCAGAAATTTTGAAGAAAAATGACGAAAACATCATTTTTCTGGTACACCACGTGGCCGCCATTGTGAATTTGCCCATGATCCTTTGCTCCGGGGGTTATGCAAATAGGCTCAAAATGACCCCAATATGATAAACTATAAAGTCACGGAGTGTCAGCTCTCAATTTTTCGTCGTTCCGGAGATAGCGCAGAAAGTTTGGTAGGGGAGCATTTTGCCCCCCCCCCCCCCAGGCCTGATAGGGTTAAAGCTAGAAGAGTATACATAGATATACTGGGATTGATTTGTGTGTAACGGCGCTACATTTGCTCGGCTGATATTCTGTGTACTTTGTTTGCTGAAACATATGCTTAACTGTACATTTTTTTAACGAGAGATACTGAACTTTACCTACGTTTAATTGCAGCTGTAAACCACATCAGAAAGCATAATATCCGCTTCATTCGAGAGCTAGGTGAGGGAGCCTTCGGTCGGGTGTATTTGGGCGTATGTGAACATTTGACATCGGACGACGATTCATCTGTGGTGGCTGTGAAATCTATGAAGGACAGCGATAGGGAGGACACAAAGAGAGACTTTGAACGGGAAGCTGAGCTTCTAACGAACCTTCAACACGAAAATATTGTGGCATTTTATGGAATTTGTACCGAAGACGAGTTATTAATGATGGTCTTTGAGTACATGGAGAATGGAGATTTGAATAATTATCTAAGGTAAGAAGATTTTATTATGATAACTTGTCATACTTAAATTTACTCAATATTAATGAAGAGAGGCAACCCTAGTTTGAGACGACAGTTTCACGTTGTATAAATATTGAATCACTTACATATACTTGTTAAGTACACTGGCACTTCCTGCATTTCTGTAACATTGTCATGTGGTCTGCTACCCGCTCTATTTATCATGACGGAGACGTTTTCTTTCAAAGACAAAATTAGTCTACGCTGGTATGATTTTTGCTAGATCTAATATAAGGTTGGTTAAAATATATATGAACAGCCCTGGATTTGCTACGACTCCTCCAATATGTAACTTTACTTATATACACAGTAGTATATATAAGTTATTTTAATAGATTACAGGCATTAATAATTCACAGAGATAATTGGCAATGCTGGTATGAATGTACAGGAGAATCCCAATTCACAGTTCCACGTCCAGCTCTTTGGAGGTAGCACTTGATAGCTGATAAATGATTCCTGTGAGCCCGAAACATACTGAAAATGAAATTGTTATTGTACCGCAATGTCTACCCACATCATGTGTGATTAAGAATTCTGTTTGATGCGAATAAATAATTCAGGTGACATGTGCCGATTGCTAAAAATAACTTCAATAATGTAGTGGATCATTCGTAGAAAGTACAGTTGACATTGTGCATCACGCCTTTTGTATTTTTGCGTATCACCTTTATTGGGTTTATGGATCGATGTAGTCTCAAATGGTAATCCCTAAGACAAGGTGTATGACAGTGATAATTGATTTCATCCAGTACCGTCGAGAATTCCATAGACATAACAGGTGATTCCATTAAAGCATGAATAACGAGGTGATATTTTACGCCCAGCTTTATCGATACTGCTATATCACTATCAGATAAACAGGGGGGATTTCGTGGAAAAGTTCGACTGAATACTCGGCAATAATGTATGTTCGACCGTCTGAAATTCGTTGTATGGAAGTCGAGGTTTTAACTTGTCGATTAAATATTCTCACTGAGTCTCCCCCGCCAAAAGTTATCATTTAGGATCCAAGAACAATATGGAAGAAAAAGTTACTTCTCGAGAAAATGAAGTTAACGCCAATGAGTGGGTGTGCATTTTAGCCTATTTTATGGGCCCCTGTTAAGGGATATCGATCGTTACCTTTCATTTGGAGGAAGTCACTCGATGTAATCCAGTGATCCTACACTGATAGGTAGAAGAATGCTCAGGTCAATAGATGTTGCCTTCGGTTAGATAGATGTGAGTCGGCCTAACGATGTCGGGGTATAGTCAGTTTCATATTCATAATAGCCTTAGATAGCAAGTGTCGGATCCGACATTCACTATACAGCAGTCGTCCATAAACCCATTGCGAGTTTGTCCAAGTTCGCAACATCAACTGCAGATTATCAGAGATTTTATGAATATGTTGGGAGATGGCGGTTTAATACTATAATTCGAAAGTCCCCACATATTTCCTATAGGTTAGTCAGTTACTTGTGCAAGTGAATTGAACATCAATTAAAACTTACACTTACATAACACCAGAATAAACATGTTAAGGGAGATAGGATAAATTAATGGGTTGCTTTTCAGACATTCGTTTATTGTTTTCCTTCAAGAGTGTGTTCAGGTTTTGCACAATGAGTACTACCATTATAAATAAGAGGGAAAATAGTTTGACTAGTTACTTAAGAGTTCCACAAGGCAGCCTTGCAAATGGCTTCGACATGATCCCCGATAAAATTCTCCCACCTCTCCATCTCTATCCCTCATGGATAGGGCTTAAAAGGATCCATTTATCCGATAAACTGCTTCTATTTAAATAAAAGTATGATTATCCCCTCCCCCCTCCTTTTATTCCATATTTGACAAGATTTGTAAATATGAAAATCTAACCCACAGCTATCAGTCTTATGAGATTTAAACATGGAAATGGTCTCTTTTTACTACTAATCCAATGATGTAGTTTGCACACACAAATTACGCAATATTTCTACAAATAGTGTGGTGACCTCCAGTTTCTTATTTCACGATTTGTCCTATCGTAGACTATCAAGTTATTATTAAAAGTTTAAGCACAATCTAACTGTTACAAATGAACCGGATCTACTCACCTAAGAATTAAATCTCGTTGTATTATAGAACAGAGAAATATATATGGTTTACATATACTGATAATTGATCACAAGTACAACTGGGTTTCCCGAATATGCGCCGTATAGTATATGCCTTGTTGACTAATAAAATGTCTCCTTTTGAAATTTTTCTAAGGCGTCATGGACCAGATGCAGCTTTCTTGTGCAAGGGCCATATCAATATAGAGCAAATGACCGTGCCACAGCTCTTGCATATCACAAACCAGATCGCAACAGGCATGGAATATCTGGCATCACAGCACTTTGTACATCGAGACCTCGCCACGCGGAACTGTCTTGTTGGCGACAAGCTAACCGTGAAAATAGGAGACTTTGGAATGTTGAGAGACGTATACAGCACGGATTATTATAGGGTATGTATTTATTTGTAATCGAGCGAGCCTAATTTCTCATTTATCATTCGAAATATACCTCGTGTTTCCGAGGCCTCCGATTCCAAGAATCTCAGTATTTTGTATATCTAGATTGGGTAATGCAGAAAAACATGATAATTTTGTTTCCATATTTAAAAGAGTTTAATTTGCTATACTTTGATTCACCTGAATCTGAAGCTGTTCATTTGTTGAGCTGTCACGGGTCGTCAGCATTCCTTGGAATTCGTCGTGCCATTTGCAGAATTTGCTCAATATTTGAACACAATCGAAATTTTCAAATTGGTTGACATGGATACGCCCATCTCGCTTGAATGGATCGATTAATGTCTCATAACTTAGTCTCTTCGGGTAGTATTTAAGAAACTAACTAGGAAAATTTTATGATAGACTACATTCGATTTCTTGAAATCCAGCAGTACAAGGGTTGGAATGTTCTGAAAACCAATACTTCAATTTGAAGGGGATACATTTTTTATCTATTGCACTATTTCGGCCAATAACTCGGTTAAGATGAGACGATATCTTGCTTCACCGAAAAAAATAATTATGGATTACCCAGAGCTCTTCTGGCGACGTCATTAATATCGAAGACAATATTCTTCTAGGTGGGAGGAAGCACGATGTTGCCTGTTCGGTGGATGCCACCAGAAAGCATTCTCTACCGGAAGTTCACCGTCGAGTCTGACGTCTGGAGTTTTGGGGTAGTAATGTGGGAAATCTTCACGTACGGAAAGCAGCCGTGGTACGAGCTTTCCAACCACGAGGTACGTTCATTTGTATAAATACGTCACATTGCTATTACAGGAACGTGATGGACATGGAAGGGGTCACCTCCAAGTAATCGAGGCACTTTGTCGATGCCGACGAGATAAACTGAAAAATATTCCGACTTAAACCGGAAGCCGAACTGAGAACCGTGTCAGCGTCTGCCGATTTCCTGTCGATTATTGTATTTTAATTGTCGGTGATTGCATTATAATTGTCGGTGATTGTATTATAATTGCCAGCGAATTCCAACAGCGGAGGATTTCATGAGAAGACTGTTGCTTAAAACTATTATAAATATGGATTCTATGCCTTCAGTTTTAGGGACCTCAATCCTATCTCGACGCGACTTAAGTGATTTGGAGAAGGTTCGAGTTGGTCTTGTACTTCAAGAGATAACCGAGAGAAAACGGGAAAAATGATAGTGATAAACTTAGAGCCTTTGAGACGAGATTGTTATTGGTATTACTCGATTATCGAGAAACCGTCTCGATCTATTATTGAACGTGAGCCCCGAAGGCACCATTGTCTCATTAGTAATACTCCTCCTGCAAGTACAAGTAAAACGAGATGAGTTACCCATTCGATCTTACTCATGAGTGATGACTATTTCAAGCGTGTTTTCTCGTTCAAGATAACGTTTCGTGACTGAACATGGTAATCAGTTTGGCTATGAAACCCTTGATGTTCGACAGCCACTGATCATAACTAATTTTGCATTCCACAACGTGAAGACAATTTATCGTACGAAACTGTGTGTACTTAATCCCCTGTACGTAGGAAATAACGATGAGCCCGGAAAGAACTCCTTCAACGAAGGATGACGGGAGTGTCTATTGTATATTGTAATGAAATTTTGCACACAAAACGGACGTACTACTGTGCGTCTTCTCAGAGGCACCATTGTTAATCAGAATCTAGTAGAGAAGCTGCCTGTTGGTGACAGAGCATGTCTCCTTACCTTCCGTTGCCATGCTGTTATATTTATTGGGTAATTGGACAAATACATCCTAACAGTAAGCTTTCTTGCCATTTATTTCAGGTTATACAGCACATCCAGAACGGCAATCTGTTGGAGTGTCCAAGATATTGCCCAGAGGAAGCTTACAAGATAATGATGGCGTGCTGGAAACGTCAACCACAGGATCGCCTTCCCATGAGAGAAATTCGAATGAATCTGGAAAAAATGTGCTTGTCGGAACCAACATACTTGGACCTCATCGCGTAAATGACGATAAACTTATGAGACCAAATACATTTCATTCCGAACAAAACACTTGAAAATGAAGACGAACGTTGTTTTCTGGACCACGCCGTCACTCCCATTTTGATAATTATGTTGAATAATCCAATGCAATCTCAGCGAAATATTTTCATATATATGGAGCCTCAAGGTGCCAACTTGGTATGCCTCGCGTCTTACCCAGCCTCATCAAGTCGCCAAACTAGTAGATGTCCCTAAGTTTGATTGAGCGGAGCTATACTATTAGCCAGCGATCATCCATACGTTGTATTGTTTTCACTTACGTTCCTATTGACCCCAATTTGTGGCTAACGTCCAGTATAAGGGAGAGTTTTTATGCAAAATTCCATATGAACTCTTTGCTGTTTCCAAGGGATGTGCACATACAAAAATAGCTGTCAGGTGTTTTAAGCTAGTGGATCCATATTCTGTTTAAGCATTCTATTAATTCTCAGAAACCTCGAGGGATATGTGAAGAACACTATTGCGAAAATACAACGGGGAACATGCTGATACGATACGAAGACATAACACTGATGTATATTTCTTTATATTCTGACATCTTTTTATCAAACTGACATGTTTATGTGCTACCATGACAGACAGATGGGGTTGTCTTTCATTACCGTGGATGCTAGACACTTTCCAATGCTGTGATGCAATGATAGTATGGTCAGGTCAATATTTGGAGAAAGATTTTATTAGTATGTGATTTGCGATATGATAATGTATTTAAATAATAGAATAGTTTTCATGATAACAGTTTTAATGCCATTTGGATAGTATCCGACTGTCATTCGGGTGAAGGGAACAGTGTTCATTAAAGACGTTAGGTCCGAAAAAATCGCATTATCTGATAGCCACATTTTTTTTTGCGATTACGTAGAATTATGGATTGACCAGAAAAATGTTTCACAGCATACTAAAACATGACTTGCTCCCTAGCCTAAAGCTATGACGTATAGATTTTCGAAATAATTGGGATTCTTTTAAGTACTCTTGTGAATAACGGAGGTAATCGCTAAGAATATCCTGGGGATATGTTTCCCCTGTCATTGCCTTTCCATTGGGGATAAATGTTCGACTTGAGTTGCAAATGTGGAGACAGATACCATGCATGGATTAAAGATAGGAGCCGGAAACCTGAAGCCACCTGACATTTTTAGCATCCACTTCGGTACATGCTCCCAGATTTTCCATTTTCCTGATGGGGAACGAATAGAATACTGGTATGCTAAAACACAAAAGAGAAGGTTGGGGCCGACATTCTCGAGGCTAAGAAGCCGAAACATTTTCTATATCGCTAGTCTGATTAGGCTGTCATTGCCTAATACTAGATGTACACGGTAACAGGTTGCTGTATCAGGGTCGAGTATTGCAAAGAACCATGTAAAAAAGGACCTGGAAAATTCATAGTGAAGCAATCGTCTAAATCTGATTTCACATTGTAAATCTAATTCACATAGTTGTGACGCACAATACAATACCTGTGTATTGAATGGTAAAATGACGACCATTCTATCGTTCTATATATTCAATATAATTATTTAGTCAAAATCAACATCATTGAAGTAGTTGGTGTCCATCAGTTATTTATTTTGTTTCTGCCAATTATTCGTACCTAAGACAGTGTGAAGTGAAACAGTGGATATTGTGAAAGATACAAAAATATCGATTAACTGGTTCGCTCCATGAAAGTTATATATATCCCTTTTATATCCCTGGCTGTGAAGGTATACGTAAGAATTTTTGTACAAAAACCGAATTGAATACTAGGTAAATTAGTCTTGTACATTTCTCGCATCATTTATAAAGCATATTAATCATCATTCCGCATATACCCTTGGACCTTTGTCGTTGAATCGCGCGAGGCTGCACTCTATATAGCGCTTAATGATTGCTGTGTTGTGTAGCAACAAGTATTAAGAGAGAGAGAGTGGTGATAGGAATGACAATATTGTCTGGAGGCTCAAATGACCTGGGACAAAGCTAGTACTTACAACATTCCATTGTGGCGTAATATTATTCTAGTGTGTATACTGTATTCTAACCAGAGAACCACCTTCCCGATAAGGATATTTACTAGACGGCCAGGAATATCCATGTGGATAATGGATCTAATCATAAATCATTAACATAACAATATCGCCAAAATGATAGAAATTATTTTTACTAGAGATGACTTCACATCCAATGAAGAAATCCTAATATCTGAAGGTTTAGTTTAGATTCCATTTCTTTTTAACTACACGAATAAACACAGCATGTAGAAACACAAGGCTAAATAGGGACATTTTAAACGCTTGATTGATCCATCCTTTGCATTTTCATCTCACTCAGAAATTTTCATCCCTGTTGGATGATGTTGAAAGATGATGATTTCTCTTTGGTTCGCACGAGTTTTCTACTCTGATGCGTCATATATAGCCGTCATGCGTCATATATAGCCGCACTGGAATGGATTATAAAACATTGAATCGAAAGATGTGTGCGGATGAATGATTGTGAATGAAACAAAAACAAAGAATTCCATTGCAATTAAGAAGGTACCAGACAATTTGAACATAAAATTAGTATTTTGCGTCTATTTCAAGAAGATGTAACGCAAATCTTCAACATTCAAAATAACGGTTAAAATTCAGGTGTCAGCAGGCTTATGTTTACATAATCTACGATCTAAAATGGTCTACAATAATGGTTTAACCGTACTCTAAATATGTGAGATTATATAGGAATGCTATGAAAAATGCATCGATTTTCGCAGAAAAAATCTTATTTTCTGAGAAGTTAAAACGTCATTTTCTCCAAAATGCCCCAACAGTTTTCTGGAACAATACTGAATCGAGGACGTGGAAATTTATTAATGGACTAGACGCTTGTATCGGAAATTTAATACAAATGAGGGGTCACCAGGCTTCCGTTAAAGGCAGTAGTAAGTCAACATGGAAAACCAAGGTCAAGAGGTCATATTTACCCTCATTTCGTCAAGTAAGTTTGCTAGAGTTACTTCATTGAGGTCGTAATTCCTTAAAATTTGGAAAACAGATTGTCCGATTCAAAAATCGGGAACCTCCTTAATGGCAGATTTATTTAATGGATACTCGGCACTTAGGCCGTCATATACCGTCTGTCATTTTTTACCATATGCCCTACTTATCATTGCGTTATCGGAAAGATGGTTTTCTTTTCACGCTTCTTGTTGTCATCTCCATATACCAATGTCTGTTGTTTGTCCCGTTCTGCCAAGCTTCTATTCTTTAAATAAACCATCATATCTGTCAGTTAAGCTGCTGGCATTTCATGGTTGCAATCAATATTAAGCGGAATAATAGGACTTTGTTATTCCTGTTTTTGAAGAAGGATCATATTTAGTCTGCCACTACAGTGATTATATTAGATGAAGTGTGCATGTTTTTCGCTTGTGTTTCTCTTGTGAACATTATCATACATGTACTAGATATACCTTCAGAGGTTAGCTTTGTGATCTAGCTGTGTCTACTTTATATTGTGTATATTTATTCTGTTTACGAAGCACTTGTGTGAAATCTTAAAACTTACTTTCAACTCAGTTTACGAAGTATATGCGAAAAACAGTCAGTTATTTAATTTTGTTCCACATTATTCCGACATTTTCAACATTCCGCTCATATTGTTCCATATAATACATCCCTGCGCTGTTACGACTCCTCGCCCACTCTTCAATTTCTTCACAGTGTTGCACGATATTATTATTTTCACCCACCCTTAAACTATAATTCCGAAAGTGGGCGTGAAACAAAAACTGAATAAATGATAGAATTATACAAGCTCGATCATGGAATAAATTGGCGTCCTTTCATCAGGTTGTGTAACGAATGAATGTTTACAGTGTACGATGTCCATTATTTATGTATATGTATAAAACCCTATGGTATTATCAGACAATCTGGCGAGCTCTCCTGTCAAAGCGATCGCTACTATCCGGTTCTTCTGGGGTGCAATCGATTGGAAGAGATCTGCTAATCTATTGTTGTAAATAGTAAGTAATGTATTTAGCGGTTTAACGCCGACTTAGAGGTGGTTGTTATGTTACCACTCACCGCTGACGTTTGCGCGACACCCAGTCGAACTCAGAGACGCCGCATGGAATATTCCATGCGAAGAGGTGGTTGTTGTTTCACAGACACACCGAACCAGGCTACAAATGATGGAACAGGAGGTTAGTCCTGAACAAACCTTCTCCATCACAGGGAGCTAAAGGGAGAGTGTGTGGATATTTTGACAAATGAATGCGTACAATATTTATAATATGTAATCGGTAATTTATTGCTCAAAGAAATGTCATGTTAATTTACATCTTAACATTAACTCATTATTGCATCACTTGTACATAGATTCATTCATGTTATTGTTTCAAACTGGGTTTAAGCGAATGTGATATTACAAAACACGCGGTATACATATGCGAGTAGAGCTCATAGCTGATATGAAGAGAAGTGCAATTAATGTGCGAATTATATTCAAATATGTGAAGAAATTGTGTTTTTTTTCATAAATTATTTATGAATAAACAGTCGTTAAATTATATATTATGGTTCACTCGTTTGGTTTAATCATTCGTTTGATTAATTTTAAATATACGCATCAGTGGTGAAGTAGATTAATTTGAGCTATATAGCTAGAAAGTTCTCCATGGCCAGAAGTCTATTTTTATCATCGTCTTACCCAAAACGTGCTTGTAATCAAACTGATTAAATATCACATATCAGCTTTTTGAAATAATGATTTCTAAGTACACCCCAGGTACGTGGAAATCGAAACAGTCAACAGCTTAATAACGTTGTGGAACATCATTGTGTTATATTTTGTCAGTTAAACCCAACTGTTTTCAGAATAAATAAAAATGCAAATGTGAATGGTTTAACCCTGCCTGGCCTGGGCGATTTGGGGTGTACTGGAGTCTGGGGGGGGGAGGGGGCGGAAAGTACCCACCCCTATATATTTTCGCTATCGCAAAGGCTAGAGGGCTGAAACTTACCACATTATATCTTTGGGTCAAGCTCTACAAGAATATGTAAAAAAAATCCCAAGATGGTAGCCATGATGACGTCACAGTGCCGTCATTTTCAAAAAAGAGCATTTTTGGACGATTTTTCGGTCAGAATTTTCTAATTTTTATTGTCTTTTTCCCCTCGAAAAAACTGCATGATAAATTAGTCAATAATAATCTGATATGAAATAAAATATGTTTTACCCACTTTTTCATGCAGAAAAGCAAAAAAAATTGAAGAAATCTGACGAAAACATCACTTTTCTGGTACCCCACATGGCCGCCATTTTGAATTTGCCCATGATCCTCAAATTACATTTGGATACTTTGTCTTGTTATTATCTGAATACTGATCAACCATACTGATTTGATATTTTTGGAATATTATGAAATCTGTTGACCGCTTCTCTCTTGCAGGAAACTAGCCTTTTACACCCTGATTATTTCTTTTTTTTAAGGTCACATAGTTTGACCGGCATCTTGAATTTTGCGTAACACCGAAAAGTCTAACTCCGCAACCGCGAAGGCTACAGACTACGAATTTTTTTGCGTGTATTCCCATTTCTTTAAAAGACTCTGATTGGTCGAAAACCCCAGCGGCCATCTTGGATTTAGTTCTTTTTTCAAATCTTCGAAGACATACTCTTTCCAATGCCTGAACGGATCTATTAAAAAGTCAGCATACCTGACTGCTAGATTAGGGCCATTCTGGGGGTGATTGGAAAGATATTTTCCGTAAAACAAAATGGTCACCGTCTACCAATCAAAATTGACGGATTTTCTAACTATCAGAATAGAATGATGGATACATGTAAGCAGACAATGTCTACAAGCATTTTCAAAATGCATTGCCAATTTAGGCAAAGATACTTGATGGTTAATGGGTTGGCCAGAACGAATATCACCTTGTCGTATGCTTTCCTTCCAACCAAAAAGGCAATCGTAGCGACCAGAGCGCTATCGTCAATTATGTTGGCAAAACATTTGTATAACGTTTGAAGTACGGAGATTCTTATGTCGTTGTTCGTTGTTCCCACCGCCCCACCCTATAGCGGTGTTTGTGTCGGTAATTTTCAATTTCACTTAGGGGCACAATAGACATCCACCACGTGTTCTTCTGCTATAGTTGAAACGCCTGTGCGTGCCTGGGGAATTTTATACATCACAACACATCCACATCAAGGCTGTGAACTCAAGTGATGCCAGATTACTTATACGCCGAGATGATTTCGTGGATTTAATTGGGCGTTCACTTGACAGAAACAGCTTCCATCACCATGGTGTTGCCCGGGACTTGGTATGTAATTAAAAGCTGGCTATTAAGGTTTTCTGCCTCATCTTATGATCTTTCGTAACTTTGAGAGACAATCATTTGGCGCATAGCGAGGAATAGTGGCATCTGGTTGACTATACTGTTCTACCTATATACATGTATTGATTTACCCGTATAGTTTATGTACCACGCGAGAACGGAGGAATCAGAAAAAACGACTATGGAAGACATTCCTGCAACACAAAATCATAAAAAATGTCAAGGTGATAAAACTCATACAGGCATGGCCTTTTTGAATGATATTCACACATATATCAATGTTGATATCGAAGTATATTGGAAATCCCTGCATCAAATAGCATTAGCTATTTGGAATAGAGCGGAATTTCCCTGATACTCAGTTGATACAATGCGCTTAACTGATCCATTATTTCTCATGCCCATCGTGAGAATAACACTGCAGCTTTTCGTGCAATAATTATACGTCCTAAATACGACAATCTCATGCTGTAATTCCAGAACCGAACTTACAGAACTAATATTCTATTAATATGCAATATACATTCTGCACTGGCCAAGGATTGATCTACATCAAGCAGTAGTCACGAAATGTTTCAATTTAACTAGGCACACATAACGTGCCCTACATTTGTTGAATGCTTTACCTTTCTTGGCATAGGACCAAAATATATTGGATATCGTGAAATGCCGATGACGGGTAAGCATTTACGGGTATTACGGATGTCATATATCTATGCTCACAAGCTATTCACAGAGATATACATACGCTGGAAGAAGATTTGGAAATTCGTTTGGCTAAAGATTTGGCTCAGTGGTCAGTATGTAAAGTACATTATCATTTCTTGCTGACATCATTGAAAATTGTTGACCGTTTATCACTTGTAGAAACCATCTTGTGTTTTATTATTATTTCCTACACATTTGAAATTGGTGTCACACGAAATAGGGCTTTCGATTATTGAGGTGGAGATTTTTTTATGGTCGACGGCTGAATATTGAATGTCGGATTCGACGTTTGCTAATCATAAAGAGGACGGAATTTAACGCAGAGGGAAAGCAGTTGTGGAAGTGTGGAAGCGAGACGGTAGGCCATCGAGTAAAACTGCTGTGTCGGTATCATGTCTCTTGTATGGACGCAGAAAAAACATGATATACCGTGAATACTGATACCCAGTTTCCGACATTCCACTCCAATCATTTGCTCTCGCTGATCGAAATGCGTGTAGCATGAAGCCCAAGCAGGTGTACGATACCAATAACACAAGCTAATATATTGCGACAGAGAAGCGATAAACAGATTTGAATGATGTCGCTAGGATGTTCCTAACGTCAAATCAGGATCACTGTAGAGTATTCTGCTATCCCAATAATTGTTCAAGGCTTTATCCGAATCATACGGGATCGCCACTCTGTGAATTTGAATATTTGTCCGAACATCATGAGAATCTTGTATTACACCATGTCCAAAGGCGAGAGTTTCCTCAAATTCTGGTTGCTTGTTGTTTGTTATTACATCACCTGATAAGCATTCCCATCCTCCAAACTCTATTTGACTCCAACGTTTTGTTAATCGTGAGAGAACTGTTTTAATAAATGGACTATGGAGGCAGTAATGTAAACTATGTAGATTGAATTGAAGTTGAAATGGAAAGCATATTTCCGGAAAAGTGCACGATTAGAAAGATCGGCGGCCTTTATAACACTGTTTTCTAACCTCTCATATGTAGAACGGGACGTGGCTCAGTTGGATAGAGGGTCCTGTATGACAAGGCGGTCAGTGTCATCAAGGAGGTGGGTTCGAATACAGACTTCAGATCCAAATATCGATAGCCAGCCATCGGCTACGAATAATTCCCGCGTCCATAATCGAAACACCTAATTAACGACACACTATATGCATGAAACTCCAAGCAAGTATAAATTAAATAAAGAATATATAGGAATAAACATAACCAAATTTATTGCATGTGAGAATCGGTCCACATTTTCCGATGATGCCGACAAGAAATTGTTACATCTAAACGATAATTGAAAAACGCAACAGAAAGCTTTTGTGAAATCGAAGATTAACAGTCAAATATTTATTTACAATACTAAAATCATATACAAACTAAGATAGTTCAATACAGCAAATACATGAAATATAGTCTTACTGTTCAATGCTATTCAAAACACACGAGTAATCCAACAGGAATATACAATCCAACAGTCCGTAATCTCAGGCAAAGGTAATGTTCAGTAGCACAATCTACTGCACCCACATAAAATCTCTCTCGATCACTGAACGTCCGGCTATTTATACTCTATCGAGCATTCGAGATTATTCTATCAAATCAAGAAACTTCCACCGGTACAGCAATGACATGATTTTAACCCAGATACGATTACAACAACTTCTAGAAAGCTCAAAAATGATTAACCCACAACAGTTATGTATACAGGCGTATAGATGTGCAGATGGCGCTGTGTAGATGGCGCTGTGACCCAATTACCATCGTAATACGGGTCTCTTCGTAATTCGGCCATTTTAATCATGATAGATCGGTGACGACAGCTTCGAGAAAATTCTATGACCATAGCCAGAGAACAGAAGGTTACCAAGTTTACCTCAGCTCTATTATTCTAGAACTATCTTCAGTGTCTAATTTTATACTGCAATACCATGACAAAATGATAATTTGTTATCGAGCTGTATACTTAATAGTATACATGTAGCATCTATCAGGAATTGGACTATATCATATAATATCTAGTGTCTGTGCATCTCAGTAGGAGCAATTTTAATAAAGTGTTCCCAAAGGCAGAATTGATATTTTTTATGTGTATAATTTTGTCAGGCTATATTTGAAAGCTCTTATATATTGTGCAAATTACAGCAATATGAGTAATACAGAACTAGTCAACTTCACTTATTAATGCCGATACATTGAATATTTCGAGATTTATTAAAGTCACAAATTTACACTCGCTATGATTTTCAAGTTCTTAAGGACTCGAGGTTCTATCTCGAGTGAAAAAAATACCATGGTTTAAATTATTATTACATCTTTATATTGTCCAAGACATTACCTTCGTTTAACGAAATGTATTCCCCTCTATAAGATTTTGTCTTCAAAATTTACTTCCGCGTGGAAATTCAACATGAAATTAACACCTGACCGCATGAACCTTATAGCAGACCGTGATCGCTAACGGTATTACGGGACAACTCTGATCAACTGCCCATAAGAAACGTACATATACAAGAATACCATCCAGCGGAAATATAATTCTTATTCCGGTTGTTAGTGATGGAACATATACACAGAAGAGAATAATGGATTTGGCACATGTTCCTTTTTTGTTAATTACATAACGGAATGTCCCCATGTCGATTTCACGATTGACGGCACCCCTGCTAATGACTCGTCGTACGGTTGAACACTATATTAGACAGTCATGAACCAATACGGGAGGACAGATCTTATAGAACAAAAATTTTCTTCGCCTTTGCTCCCTTTGAACATTTTGTTGATTCATCATACAGGTGTGAGAAGATTCATCATACAGGTGTGAGAAGATTCATCATACAGGTGTGAGAAGCTTTATTCTCATCTTGTGAATGCCTGACACAAAACGAAATTTCTGAAGATTAAAAAAAAATCACCTTTCAGAAATACCTGTTTAAGGGTTTGATATTTTCACCGTTTGTGTAATTTTACTTGCTTATAATTTGAACTAAGGTTTGCAAGTGTCTCTCATGTATCAACTGTTTTACTCGTTTTGAAGATATGAATGTTTAAATTACAAACATGGCAGTGTGACTAACGTCACAGGACCTACGAAGTACAGTAGGCATTAGGACTCGAACGCGAACTGAACTCTTGGAAATCCCCACCCCCCAGTTGAAACCCTGCCTATATTAAGATGGGCACCGCCCAAGTCAGAATCGCCAGTGATTTTCATCAAAAATCACCAGAAATTTTCATCAAAAGTAGGTCAGCTCAGAACTTGTTGGTAACAGTCTGCTAATGCGCCTTCATTCCAAAATAAATAACACTCGCCGATTTAATTTTACAATTTTTTAATTAAAGGAAACAGATTGAATAATATAGGTTCAGTAGATTTCAAGCTTTACGTGTGAAAATACATTTACATCTCTTTAATGGTTTTCAGTGCCCTTGTACAGGATCAAAACAACTTTTTGAATCACATTATTTTCCCAACAATACAACAAATTTTTATATATAGTACTATAGTAGAAAGGTAGCATTTATGTAGTTTACGGTAATTCAACTCAAGACCAACACCTTCTATGCACAAGATAATAATGATTCTATGTCATTCTCCTGAGCATAACCGGTACAAGGACGAATAAATAGCGTCTCTACATCACGTTGTTATCTAGATATATGAGACAACACATTTTGGGCATCGGCAATCTGATGAATGTACTATTCCGGTTTTCTTGTTTCACATTATATTCTATGGTGGTTGATCGGTGATTTTCTTCATTGATAAACGTTAAACCACCTCAGCTTCGTTGTGTGAATCGGAATTGCTGTGACATACCAACACACTCCGTGGCAGTGATTCTGTATCCCCTAATCAAGGAATCAAAATGAATCAAGATTTGAAATGACAAGAGAAATTTAGACATATTTTGTTTACACATGTAATTTTTTGTTCAAATTATATCCAAGTGTGATATATAGTCAATATTCAAGAGGTACAAAAAACCCCCAAAGTATGTCCTCATATTTTCACATCCATGCCAAGAAATACTGCATTGAAAAGGGTCCATTTAGCCTACCCTGTTTTATCGCTCTAATCAGCAAATGGCGGGGTCATATTTCTGCTGTCAAAATTGTATTTCCCTCCAAAGTCTTAACCCTTGAATCCAAGTCGCACACTCTCTGTTTAATAGTGTTTTCCCACTTCCCTTATATGTGTTGTAATTTTTACCTGTATATGGCGAGATTCTGCTGGTGGACGTTTCGTCCCCGAGGCCCGCCCCCTGTACAGACCTTTTGGTCTTTGATATATGTTGGCATTTGTGGGAAGTTGATGCTGGGTCGACATCGGGCGTTACAGACTAGTCTTTCGTGTTAATTCCGTCATTTACATCTGACGACGATACAGCTCACCAATCTCCAATGTACGAGTTGTCACAGCGAAACAGCTCACCAATTACCAGTATACGAGTTGTCAGAGCATTTCCATCATAGCTCTCTAGATTTGTATCTAATACCGCTTATGCCGGTGCTAGGGGCCGTGTGGTCATATCATCCAAGTTGCCACATGAACAGGTACAATAAAAGCGTACCTGAGATACAACACATATCACGAATCGTTAGATTCTTGGTGTGTGCTTTAGAATAGGTTAACCAGAAGACTATTCTGTGAAGTCATGTGACGCAGTCAGTATGTCGGCACCTCTTCCCACTTCCCTTATATGTGTTGTAATGTTACTCCTTGGAACAAACACAGAGAGAGGCTCTATCCGAGCCTTGTGGTTTTTAACAGTGATTTATATCCAAGCCCACTGAGATAAGGCTGGTTTCTACTCGTGCTGCTTGTCACATCAAATTACAGTGGTCGGTGTCCTCTAGGGTAACCCTTCACACTGCATACAGTCTCAGATATACAGATTTTGCACAAGCACAATGAAGAAACACATAATAATTGCCCTCAGATATCTTGTTTATGCTGCAGGTGGTGGATAAAGCTAAATATGATCCAATATACTTTTAGTAGGTATTATTACATATGTTCTAGTATTCTTGTGTCTTTTGGTAGAGCTAAATCAAGAACATTTAACCCCCCCCCCGTGTGTGTGTTTAAATATTTGGCTTCATCAGTGCATACATGTATGAGGGTGTCACAGGTGAATATAAGTCTTTAATAATTTCCTCATTGTTTTTTAATATTTCCTCCAAGTACAGGTAGTACAAGTCTGTAGTTATTTCTAGGCAATGTAGAAATATTAATATACACATAAACAAACTGTTGAGTTGAACTCCCAAAACAGCCATGTATACATGTGCACGTTTGATGTATTTTACTGATGTGTTTCAATGCTGTTTTTTATTGAAGTCAAATCACCCACTATTAATTCGCCCCCATCACAATCCTCCTGTATAGCAGATACTATAGTATCTTATTGCATGCCTGTCAACTACCCTGGAACATTTCCTAGCTTAGACATTAAACAGCCCGCTAAACATGCCATCAAATGTGATAAGGCTGGGAGTACAAGAATGTGCCGTGTATTTTCTGTGGACTGATGTGGCATACAGTGGAAAGGGGATCAATGACCGGGTATTTTTAACAGCAGTGGGTAATTTGACCTGAATGTGGTCAATGATGAAGTGTTTGGATGTGAAATAGGATACACGTTAAAGGCTACAGTATACATTTATCTATAACAATATACTGAAGTGTTAATTATAAATCTAATTTTAATCAGAATTATTTCAGATCAGAACTTGCTGGTAACAATGCCCTAATGCACGTTTATGCCAAAAATCAAGGTTCTAATGTCAACGGTTCTCCTTATTTTGCCGACGAAAGGATTTGGATGGACTGACTGACTGCCTGACTGACTGACTGATTACCGGACAATTTGCGATCTGTAGCCTACTTCGTAGGAATATCGCAGTTTAAATAATTATTCCTGTTACGAAATGACACTGAAGTCAGTAAAATACGCTGTGAGACGAAATTAGAAAGAATCTGACAGATACTTGTGAGGTTTGAAATGTGTAGATTGGGCATGTCAAATTTCAAAACATTTATGGGGAAAATCCAGAAGATATTAGCTAAATAAATCCAAAGACCGTATTTTGAATAATGTCTTCGATTCAGCTCTAATATTTCAAACGTTTTAACTCCAAATGTGAAATGTTTAAGCAAACTTAACTGCCTGAATCCATATCTTGGAATAATATATACTTTACCTGGCTCATGATGTAACTGCGATATAAATAAAGAGAGAAAAAATAATTGAGCGGTTTTTCGTACCTGGTTTAAATCTCTAGTGATTTACAACCGCACTGTGAAAGCGATTGCGTGTCAATGTAGTTTTCTGATTGCTTGGAACGGTGTGCCCAGGGAAATGCAATCGACAAGAAATTGAGGGATTAGTATCAAACTGCCCTCATTGTAAGGTTTCGCGAGAGGTTCATAGTTGCATCTAGACGATAAAGTATCACGCGAGAAAGAAAAGGAAAAAATAGAAGCAAAACACAGTATGAATAAAGCCTTATGACACAACATATCGAATTGTAAAAATGTTACATAAAATACGATACATAAAATTAGGAATATTGCGAAATTCCTGTTGTGCTCAATTGATATATAAGTGATCGGCTATCTTGCGTTTTCCATCCTTCGACTTGTTCTATAAATAATAAAAAAAAAGAGAAAATGATGTTCTAACCCTATCTTGTCTGGGCTTTGTGGGACCTATCCACGCCTGGGAGATGGGGCGAAATGGCCCCTTAATTATTTTTCTTAACCCTTGAGCTAGGGAGATGAAATTTATCACACTATATCCTTGGGAAAGCTCTACCAGAAAAAAAAAAAAAAAAAAAAATCCAAGATGGCTGCTTTGATGACGTTATTTTTAGATACGGCATTTTTCCCGAATTTTTTATTTATGATATTTCTCCGAAAAAAAAAGCGGCGATAGCGCAGAAAGTTTGGTAGGGGGGCCATTTTGCACCCCCCGCCCCCCTCCCTATGCCTGGTAGGTTTAAGACAGTGGCGTGTATAACTATGTTTGTTCGAAATGGTATAGACATTTATTTCAGACCAACGAATGACGTTGAGCACAGATCTGTTCAGGACTACAGTTGTAGCGTTTTGTCATGTCTGTCAGAATAGGAAGAGAAGAATGATGAAAATATACTGATACAGGCTGATGGTGAATACCACGGCCAAGAATTGGACTATCGGGCGTTCTAACTGGTCCGTTTGCTAGACTTTATCCGGTGTTCTAATTGGTCCATTTGCTAGGCTTTCTCTGGTGTTCTAATTAGTCCATTGGCCAGACTTCCAATAGGTTCATTATTAATTTTCTGAAGGGATTGTTTTCATCACCAGCCTTGTTCAGTATAGCTGCAGACGGAAATTGAGCAATTGCGGTCGTATTAATTATAAGTACGTGGATTGGATTGGGTTTCAAATTAGAAGTAATGCTTCTCCCTCGTTGGTGGTGTCAGGGAATGCAGTTGATAGAAAACGAAGAGATTGATGTTAATCTGCTGTTTGCCCTTGGAAATGCTCTTCTTTCATTAGCTAGATGATTCACATGAAGGACGCTTCATGTACTCAATGCGAGTAGGCTGTATCGAATAACATTGGCAAGCAATACACCATGGTATTGGCGTGGGGAGTGAGAAATTAAAACAGATACAGAAGAATAGCTTAATACATTTGTTGCTGTAAATATCGCATTTTATTATCGAGAATGTAGCATACAGCCCGTAGCGCGAAATCACGGAAATGGCAAGGGGTGCAATTGATGAAAGCAGTCGTGTGGATCATATAAACTCTCAAACAGACTGTATGGGGTTGTCGTGACTTATCAATCACAACCATCGATGAGTTGACACTAAGCTTCCGTTTTACATTGAAAACCCTTAAAATTTTCGAAGAAGATAAACCTGCCGCATAATATCTGATTCTTAACGCATATTTGTCATAAAACACTCAACGCGCGAATTATATGAAATCAAATTAAAAAACTTTTCACACATTCCCACATGCACTCTTAAAGATGAAAAATATAATATAACAGTCGCCCGTGATCCTTCCAGTAAACCGAGATACCGATATCTTTTTCGCTACACTTGTTATGTTGCGTTTAATTTAGTTAACACATACGTTTCGTAGCCATTCATAGCCTCTGGGTCGTTGTTATATTCCTAAACTAAAACATGTATGGTTTCGAGCTAAAGACTACCAAACGAGGTTTTATATTCCAATGGCGCAGATAAATCTTTGGCCAAAAAATCGAATGCCCCTGGGTACAATGCTCCACTTGTGGTAGGTTGCAAATGTGGCGCATTGAATGCTCCATAGGATGGCATAAAGTTCTTGTTGTGGTAATTTGTCTGGAGTGTCCTTAAGTTTATGAAATCAACACTCATGATTCAGACGTAATAACGCATTTTGGAAATTGTAACGAAACAATAGTACCACAATTCCAACAGCTCCCATGTGATCATATGTCGTGGATTTCCAGTGGTCCGTCCAGGGCCTAGCTGAAACAAATGAAGTGAGAAACAGCGCTGGACTAACAGCCAGACTGCGCAAAACCAATTTGTACGTTCATATGGTGAACGCAAGAGATATTGCCTTGAATGTCTAATCATATACATTAGAACTGAATATGAGGAACTCTTGTTCATTGTAGCTATCGTTGGACGAATTCAAGGTGTGCCCCCACGGTTGAATATAAACTAAATCCCCTTAAACATATATTTGGTGATATTTGAGTCATTATGAGTACACCTGGGCATACCCTGAAGACGACCTAAACATTAATGTTGAGAAGCAAATACTTGTCAGAGACACAAATTAGACGATATAACAATATCATTCCGTCTCGTTCGCATAATCGAATCGCGTTCTCTCTTGTAAGAAATATCTAGCTTGTGATGTCAAGTAATTATCAATTCGATTGTACAAAATTATTATTAATGTGAGCAAAGTTAAATATATCATAGTTCAAATACCGGCGGTTGGGGGATATGCATATCCCTGTAAACTTTAAAAAATAGAAGCGACCAACAACCAAAACATAAATGTGTCCTTTCCAGGACTCGTACTTCATTTCATCGGGTGGATTACAAATCAAAGATGAGTCGCATTGCCCACACAAGCTATTCCAGTCATCTGTCCAGCAGCCGCCTCTAGATAAATATTTCAAATTATTTAGGAAAATTACAGTGTAGTATTTAGAAATCTAGCAAATTTAGACTTTTCCGAATAGAGCCCGTGGCTTTCTTCGATTTGTAGGATTATAATAGGCCATCCGCAATAGCAATAGCAGTGTTATTATTTCGCAGCCTAGATATCAATGCCAGTATAAATCTGCATCTTTAAGCATAGATATGGGTTATCGGGATGTGAATTCACAGTAATGTATGGCATAGCCATCGGTCCATCATTTACTCCATCATTTGTAAACAATTTCTTGGAAAATGTGCCTTCGTTTTCATGGGTTGCCGCATGCTTTAAAGTTTATTACTCAGTACTGTCGTAAAGCCCGGCCTTCGGACGGAGATTTACCCGTTTGACTCTCTCGTATCTTCTCCTACCAACTGGGATATCCGTCGTAGGTGTTTTTGAATTTTTTTTTGTTTTGAGGCCCCCTCTCCGACCCTATAGGTAACACGAACACAGGTTTTCAAACTCCTGATCGGAAAATTTTACGGTCCCTATTCCTTTATTAAACAATATACTACATGGTGTTTATTTCTGTATTTCCTGGAATATGAATATAATAAATCATTAGTCGACAAGGACATTCAGCTTTTTATTAATATCCTACAATCTGCATCAGGTCAGCATTCCCCTCCCCATGAACACACAACCACACAATCTCAAAATCAAAGAACGAAATTTAGTTCGCTCAATTTCAATTTCCCACTGCAAACATTACAAGTATTTCTTACTGAAGAGCATTTTGTTTCCGTTATAAATTACATGTACCTGAGCTAATGTGAAAAAGCCTATATTTATTTTAGTGGGCTAAAGCATGATTTCAATAACCAAAAGTTAACCAGTATATCGGCAACATTTGCTAAACTAAGAATAACTTTAATAGGGTAGATCAATGCAGCTATACACACACCAGTATTTTAAAGGCAAGAAAACCCAGACGTCGACAATCTGCGGGATGAAGTTCACATGAGAAGAATAATTGGATAATATTAGGGCATCATAGAATTGAACCAGCAGTTAATCATTCAGTCCAATAGCTATCGCTGGTAGTTGTCTCTTTTTTTTTCAGGTCACCCCCCTCCGGTAACCCCACAGCTACCCTGACAAAGTTTCGTGACCTTCCGACAAAAACTGAAGCCTTTTCAATACATACCGGACAAAAATCATGTTCTCGGCCCCCAATGGCGTTAAATGTTTAATCCCTTTCTCTCCCTTCTGGAATTCTCCTCTAATTCTATCCCAGGTACATTTCAATGGCGAAAAATGAACTCGCACAGGGTGTACATGCACATTTTAAAGGAGGTGTTCGCTTTAGATGGATTTTTTTTCCTTCAGTGTCGCTCTCTGTTGCTCCATCGTCTCGCTCCGAGCCTGTCGGTTTGTTGTGATGGTATTCTCCAACTCTCAACCTCCAAACAGGGTTATCTCCCCTTCTGCCAGTCGATCGACCCTGCCCTCGGTCAATTATACAGGGCGAAAAAAACACCCTGGCAGTCTCCGCACAGTGGGTCTTCACCAAACAATGTAGCCTTTGACGGAGATTAAAAGTGCGAGATTATCCGAACTGTTCTGTATCGCAACAACTTGAATTAACCAGAATTAATCAACTACAGCACATCTGGGGGATTTGGCAGACAAAAGACAACAAACAATCGGTGACTACGGGTAATTAAATAACTGTTTATCTCTTTACAACAACAACAACATTAGGCCTAAATCAAGGCTAACGGTCGTTTGTTTAAAAACAAATCAGCGATGCTTGCTTTGTCGGAATCAAATGGTCCCGCACATTCACATCCGCAAAATTATATATCCTTGTATTTAGTATGTGGATAAGGACTGTTTTTAGCTGGTAAAATTCAGGTTCTTTTTCGTATGGCTTCGGCCTATCGGGATCACAGTGCATATCTATCAAGCGGTCAGCTGACAGCGTGTTTTAAGACGCGAGACTCCCGGTTAGCTATGGATTATATAAAACCATGCCTTCCCTGTCTTTTCTATCACGCGGCAGCGTGTGTGTATGGTTAGGCTGAAAAAAGAAAACAATGCCTTCGTGTAAAGGTCATGGACCAAATGAGCCTTGCTCAAGCAAGTGTACTCACAGTATTGTGGATGAAGTTTGATGTCGGCTTCTGAGGGTTCACACCCTCAATTCGAGGGCTTCGATGAAAACGGAGTTCCCATAATGTCTTTGCCCGACACGGCTAGTATGCCGGACAAACGTGCCACCGGTACAGAGGAATGGGCCACCGGCCCAACGAACGAAAATTCAGTGACCAAGGTCAAAAAGAAAGCTAGCATGGTCCGACAGGTTTTTCCAAATTGGCGGAAGGCGACATTCTTGCTCTACGTGATAAACTTGATCTGGAGTCTAGTGCTAAGCTAGAGCAGCTTATTGGAGGTCAACATGACTTTCTAGATTTGAAAACTTGTCCGTATCCGGACCCTCAGGTCGAAAATCCTACGGTCTCACTAAATTTAGAGAGCGAGTCTGGCTGGCTGATGCCGAAGACTTGGATTTCCCGTTAGTGACACTATCTGGGACGGCCGAACATGAAGAGTTTGTGGCGCCTGACATTTTTGTGGCTAGTGAGGCGGTATTCCGCCCGACAAGTTGGCAACATTTATTCCGCGGGTAAGTTCCCGTAAAACCGACGTAATTACGATGGTAGAGAAACATCCCGTTCCATCTAACTGTGAGCAACTTCTACCGCCACGAGTGAACATGGAGATCTGAAACTCTTTGACTTCGAAGGTCAAATCTTGGGACGTGTCCCTGCAGAAAGTTCAAACTCTCTTGAGTCATGCTATAACTTCCGTCAGTAGACTGGCCCAGGTGCTATGTGCACCCAGACAGAGTATCGAAGTGGACAAGGGTCACGAGATCGCTACAGACTCTTTGTCGTTGTTGTGTAACAGCTATTTCAATTTATCAGTCTTGCGCAGGCAGGCTGTTAAGCCATACTTGGCAAAGAAATATTCGTCACTTTGTACGCCGGACGCCCCTACGACTGACAGTTTATTCGGGGACAATATGAGAGAGAGTTACGGATGTTGATAACATTTCCCGTGTTAGTAGGAGAACATAGTTACCTGCTCGGCGGAACCCCCAATGGCAATGGGCGCCTCGCGGGAGAGGCCAACAAAGCGGTTATGGCCATGGTTGGAGGAGAGAACGGTCGTTTCGACCGTACCCACAAAGGTTCGCCAATGTGGCGTACATGTACAACCAGTCCAGAGGTCGGCGTCAAATCCCATCTGCAGATCAACCGCAAAACCAGGCGAAGAAGTAAAGGTAAATACATTCTTTGCTGTTGCTATTAGTAGCGAATTAAATGAGTGGAAAAACCTCACTAGTGATCCGTGGGTGTTACAAAATGTATAGGCCACATGACTGAGTATATTTTTATTCCTGTTCAATTTAGACAGCCTCTGCCATTGAGCTTTAGTGAGGACGAACAATTAAGAGTCCAAGAGGAGCTACAAGTTTTGCTTCAAAAAGGGGCTATTGAAGCATGTACTCCTTCGGCAGATCAATTTTTGTCTACAATATTTTTGAGACAAAAGAAAAATGGCAAATTCAGGACTATATTGAATATACGCCGTTTAAATGAGTTTGTGGAATACCATCATTTCAAACACGAAACGCTTGACATTACTCTAGAGATAGTCAAAAAGGGTGAATTCTTCACTTCAATCGATTTGCAGGATGCATATCACAGTATAGCCATAGCTGTTGAGCACCGTAAATTTATGAGATTTTCATGGCAAGGACAAGTTTTCCAGTATACATGTTTACCCTTTAGCCGTTTGTCGTCCGCTCTTAGGGTATATACAAAAACTCTAAAATCGGTGTATTCGTATTTCCGAGCCAATGGCATTCGCTGTGGCTATTTTATTGGTGACTCGCTCATCATGAATCAAGACAAAGAGGAATGTGCAAACCAAACTGCTCACCTAGTGTCCACCTTTCATTCATCGGGGGTTCTCATTGGTCCCGACAAGTCTGTTCTGCTTTCAACTCAACAATACCTCACCTCGGGTTTATTATTGATTCTGTATCAGTCATTATTAGCTTGTCATCGGAAAAGAATCATAAAATCTTGCCGTGCTCTCAAGAGGTCTTGTCATCGTCTGTACTTACTATTTGACAAGTCGCCAGTCTTATAGGTCTGTACGCCTCAAGTTTGAAGGCTGTCAGGTTGGGAGCCATTCATTATCGAGGTTTGGAGCATGACAAGATTATGGTCCTTCAAACTCACTCTAATTATGCTTGTATGGTGCTGTCAGGCACAGGTGTTGAATGTCGCCCAAATAATGGGAGGATTATCCGCAGTCCTCCAGTGGAGATCGTCATATATACAGATGCCTCTAAATTAGGTTGGGGGTTGTTTGTCAAGGTCGACAAACAAGTGGTAGGTGGTCTCTACCTACCACCAGAATCAATCAGACATATTAATGAGCTGGAGTTATGTGCTGTGTGTCTAGCATTAGGGGCTTTGCTTCTGCCCGAGTACATTGGTAAACATATTTTGATGGTGTCTGATAGTGTGACTACAGTAAGTTATATTAATCAAATGGGAGGAACAAAGCTTCATATTCATGCCATAACTAAGTTAATATATGAATTGACGGAGAAACACCGTATGTTTATCTGTGCCAGATTTATTCATGGTAAGGATAATGTCCAAGCAGACAGTCTTTCAAGAAATTTTAACGATTCGTTGGAGTGGATGTTAAAATCTTCAATATTCATTGGAATTTGTTCGACATTCGTTCATTGATATTGATCTGTTTGCTACGAGATTGAACCACCAGGTTCCTCAGTATGTTTCTTGGGGCCCAGATCTTGAGTCATGTATGTCTGACAGTTTCTCTTATCCATGGTCTAATTATGAACCATATTGCTTTCCACCTTTCAGGTTGTTGGTTCGAGTGTTATCGAAGATGGTGAACGATCAGGTCAGCAGATCAGTGCTGATAATCCCACATTGGGCCACTCAACCCTGGTTTCCTCAGGTTATCAATTGCTGATAGACTGCCCAGTGCGTCTTCCATGGAGTTGAGATCTGCTTACGGTATCAGGTTTGGACAGGCGACACCCTATGGGGAGGAAGCTCAAGTTAGTCGCGTGCATAATATCTGACGTAGCCTCAGACAGTCGGGCGTTTCGGTCGAGGCTGCAACGTTTATTGCGAAGTCGTGGAGAGAGTCCACCAACAAACACTATCAATATGCATGGAAAAGATGATGTGTTTGGTGTCATCGACGGGGTTTCGATCCGTTTTCACCATCTACGGTGACTATTCTGAACTATTTAGCTTCTGTAGCTTCATTTTCATCGTATAGCGTAGTCAATACACATTGGTCTATGCTGGTACAAACTCTGAAGTGTTCCAACTGTTCTGTGTCGGATGATTTAATTAAACGACTTCTTAAAGGAGTTTTTGAGGCAGCGCCTCCGAGACCCACGTACGTGTGCACCTGGGACGTTTCTGTTGTCCTGAATTATTTGCGAACTTTAAATCCGAACTCGGACATTTCTGTTAAAGCATTGACACTTAAGCTAGATTCTCTTTTGGCATTGGTAACTGTGCAGCGGATACAGACTTTACGAGCACTTACTGTTTCAGGGATGAGGTTGTCTCCCTGCAAGAGGAAAATTAGTTTCCTGATAGGTGACTGCATCAAGACTATAAGTCAAAAGCGTTTATTGTATTGTATTATCTGAAACGGACAAGGTCTAAACGTGTGTCTGATCAGTTGTTGTTATCTCATAAAACATTTAAGCCAATCTCTACAGATACTATTTCTCGTTGGCTGTGTGAAGTCCTAACTTTGTCTGGCATAGACAATTCTGTGTTCCGAGCACTTTCATATAGGGGAGCCTCCACATCGGCGGCTCATCGGAGAGGAGTTTCTGTTAACGAAATCTTAACGACAGCAGATTGGTCATTGTCCAGAACTTTCTATGAGTTTTATCATAAACCTCTTGTGTGTAGGTCAGGAGCTTTCGCTCGATTGGTGTTACTGTAATGCACATGTAACAGTTTACTGTGGTGACATAATGGCAGTTTTATTGCATATACTCTTGTCTGTTGTCAATTCTTTGAATATGCACTGTGACCCCGATAGGCCGAGGCCATACGAAAAAGAATCTCCCCTCTCATCCCAGCATCTGTGATGTGCAGGATGAGAGGGATTCTTTTAGCATTACAAGGCCGAGGCCTCGAGGGATCACACCCACCCTATCCTGGTTGATAGGCATAGTTCATATATGTTTACCTAGTTGGCCTCCCTCCCTTTGGTGTAACTGCCAACAGACGCTTTGGTGCTGTGAATTGACAGTGGTTATAGGGAGAGCACGGTCTTATATAGCTCATAGCTAGCCGGAAGTCTCGCGTCTTAAATCACGCTGATAGATATGCACTGTGATCCCTCAAGGCCTCGTCCTTGTATACCCAAAGAATCCCTCTCATCCTGCACATCAGAGATGCTGGGATGAGAGGGGGGATTTTGTGAAATAATGTTTTGGTATATAGCTTTATGTAAATTGACTGAGGCCAGGGTCGATCGACTGGCAGAAGGGGAGATAACCCTGTTTGGAGGTTGCCCCAACTCTCTGTCATCCCGGTGAGGTCAGTCTAATGGGAATTTTTGGTTCATATTCTCATACAGTTACCACATTTATTTTCATGAACTACCCAACTATTAACGAACAAAAATCAGTTATATTAATTCATAAACCTTCATATAAAAACTGCCAACTCTCTTCCAAAAGTTCAGAGAACAATAAGTAAGGAAGTAACTGCAAAAAACATATTGACACAAGCATAATCACTTGGGAAAGTAAGCGTCATCACTTGTTGAGGATCATTTCCTGAATATATAAAGAATATGTTAAAGTTGCAAAACTGTGAACAGCTACATTAGCGGCAAAATTGGAAATGAATATTGTCATATAGTGACGAAACACAGACGAAATATTCATATGTAGAAGTTATATATATGTTGCTCCACTGGATCATCACAATATTCAACTATCAACAAGTGGTGTGGCTGTGTGTGTGTGTGCAACTCTAGTTACGAACTATAATAACATAAACGATTATTTGCGTTAGCGGTTAGTTGTCTTTATTTCACGTCATTATTTCAGTTTTAAGTCCAAAATCAAAATGGGAGAAAAGAGAAAAATTTTGTGATTAGTTTTGAACCCAAAAAACTGCCGTTTATGTAATCTGTGGTCCGACACTCTAACCATTCGCCAAACGGCTGTTACAATTTTCATCTGGAGGAATCATATGCCGAATGGTGGTGAACTACAGCCGTACAGAGCACTCCATGCGTTTTGACATATTTCTAAATTATGAAAATATGACACCTTTAACCAAAACGATTTTTCAGTATCGTTTAGGATCAAACCCACCTAATTTGTAAATCTGAGACTCGTTTTGGTCATATTTTTCATCTGAGAATATCACCAAAAATTGCAAAAAACAAACAAATGCCTATTTTTTAATACTCGTAATATTTATTTGACAAATTTCTGGTCGGTGAAAATTCAGAATACGAAATTTCTCTCTCAAGCTAATAAATTTTAAACTAAACACGAGGAAATTATATTTTCGATGTGTAAACGCAACACACCAAAGAAAAAATTACAGTCAAACCGAAAACCTCCTTTCTGGCCCTCTGTGGGCTTTAGGTACCTTTTGATTTTTCTGTTTTGTTTTAAACGATTTCCCGCAAACCCATAGCTTTCCGGGCTAAGTTTCATCGGTCAAAAACAATTCCAACCTGCAGTGGGAATCGGATGTCATTTTCTTGAACTTTTTTTGAAGTCGTTGCTTTATACTTGACACAAGGCTTTCAACCATTAACACATTTCGAAAGAATTCGACATTTTGCACTTGTAGGGTGGTGAATAGCTGCCACATGAAAAAAGTACCCCCAAACAGAATATGTGGCATTAGAATAGGACACTTTTTCATCTGACCATGAGAAGATATATAATAGAACTCTTCATAACTGATCTCGTGTGTATATATCAAAGTTTCTAGCAACCGACGAAAATCTGTTTGGTTACGTGAATGTAGGACACCACGGAACAAAACAATCCTTGAAGGAAACACTTTTCACAGACCGTCAGTGAATATTGTCGTAAAAACTAAATTGATTGGTTATTAAATATTGAACGATGTAGCGGCATAAAAATATAGATTATTACATCGTTGCGGAATATCAGCATGCTTCATCTCGATATCACACCCCACAGCGTGCAATAAATGTTGTATTATACCGAATGTTTCTGTATACACCTGCAAAAACGGTTGCACGGCAACAAACTCAGTCTGACATCGGCCGACCGATCTGTGCCTGTACATATCATCCTTGATCCAATTGATTCTTTAATGGACGACGACTGAATATTGAATGACGAACTAAACGCTTGTTATTAGATTTTGGGCGGACATATGATCTCGGAATTTCTCACTCAATTTGCAGAAACCTGTTTTTCTATCGCGTAACGTACCTGACCCATCATACCATAAGCACTTTACTAATAAAAAGATATTAAGTATGTAGCGTTGGATACCGAATGCCCACTGAAATGCGTTATATTTAATATATTTTCTGAACGGACTTTTTAGTACAATTTTCATATTATAGGGAATTAGCAACATCTGTATAAGGCACCCTCTATTCTCCGGTTCTCCAAGGCATTAGCACCGTTACTCTCGCCTCCTGTGTCCTCGATCTTAGTCACACATGGAAATCAGAACAGGGTAGAATGTTATCACGCATTCATGTTATTGGTGACAATGATATAAGAACGTATATAAACGATTGAAAGAATTATTGGAGAGCGTTAACCCATGACCTTGTTAAATGTAGTCCATTTTGTGGCGGTTTTGGATGAGTTCATCAACACAAAATTCTCACACCAAAACCTGCATCTCATGTGGCACATCTGTGTTATAAATATAGTATGACGGTTCCGTCATTCATTTGCCAGACGTTACCTACAGTTTTCGGTGATATGGACAAGACAACATGATGTTCATTTCGTTTAATTTGTATAAACTATCAGTACATTCTATCAAGTGCAAGCGTCTAGTCCGTCATTCAATATTCAACCGTTGTCCATCAAAGAATTTCCGCGTCCATAAACCAGACTTTTTCCATATTCCATAAGAGCATTAGCACCAAATAAAAAATAAATAATAAAAAAACGAAAAAACCCCAACAACAAATAAGAAGCAATCATAGCATACATAAACATAGGTTAGTTTCCTGTAAGAAAGACACGGTCAACAGTTTTCAATGATGCCAGCAAGACATCATGATTTTCCAAAAATATCAAATCAGTATTGCTGATCAGTATTCTTAATCCATATGATATTCGGTCATGTCATGGTCGGGGCCAGAAAAAATGCTTACTTATAAGCAATTGCTTCATCCTAACGGCTTTTCTGTGGCCATTCACTCGCAGATTGAGTCTTTGGGTGGTCTTGCCAACAAATTGGTGGCCAGATTTTTTACAGGAAACTAAACAAATACAGATCCAAGCTGCTGTGCTTGAAAATTACAACTGGAATGAAGTTACATATTCATTGGAAACGGACATATATACCTTATACAAGATGTACCAAATACCAAATTTCACGATATTGGTAAAGCGGTTACTGACCTACATAATGAGCACTTACTCGTTCGTTTGCTAAGTTAGACAGCGTTTCGTTAAGGAGACCATTGAACTCGACTGGCCGATATCCTCGGTCAAGAGGTGATGATCCAATTTCCCAAATGGTAGCATTGCTGACACTCAATTTCAGTATCTCCAGTTCGAACATATGTCCTGCATTGACAGTTCGGAAGTACATCGGGGATTCTGTTCTCAGTCCGAATGTACGAAGCTAATTTACCATGTGCATATTGAGGAACATTGTATTGCCGGTGTTAGACCGAAGTGATGTTATCTGGTTATGGCGTTAGATGTTGAAAGTGAACTCAAGTAAAGAAGAGCTTGTATACGATCAACACAGAAAGTGCATTACTGCAGTGCTTGGTGAAATTAAGGGCCTGTCATCAGAACATATTCTACTCATTATTTTTTAGGCATAAATGCATGTCAATCTGTTCGTACATATGATAAATGTTTGTTGTGAAATGTGATAGATAACTGTATGAGATTGTATACTGATTTATCTCTACAAATTATTATATTTATTCAAAACAGGCTGAAAGACGCTTCCTTCAAAGTCATCACAATATTGTTATTAATTATAGGAACTGCATTTTTAAATAGTTATTGAATCACTCAATAGATCAATGATTGTCACTGAATAAGCGATTGGATCAACTGAATATTTACTGATATATTTTACTATGTCAAACCAAAGAAGACTGGTCATTTTGTTTATATCAGTTAATATTGCATATGTCGTCAGATCCGACATAGTTTATCCAGCAGTCGTCAGATCCGACATAGTTTATCCAGCAGTCGTCAGATTCGACATAGTTTATCCAGCAGTCGTCAGATTCGATATAGTTTATCCAGCAGTCGTTAGATTATCCAGCAGTCGTAAGATCCGACATAGTTTATCCAGCAGTCGTCAGATCCGACATAGTTTATCCAACAGTCGTCAGATCCGACATAGTTTATCCAGCAGTCGACAGATCCGACATAGTTTATCCAGCAGTCGTCAGATCCGACATAGTTTATCCAGCAGTCGTCAGATCCGACATAGTTTATCCAGCAGTCGTCAGATCCGACATAGTTTATCCAGCAGTCGTCAGATCCGACATAGTTTATCCAGCAGTCGCCAGATTCGACATAGTTTATCCAGCAGTCGTCAGATCCGACATAGTTTATCCAGCAGCCGTCAGATCCGACATAGTTTATCCAGCAGTCGTCAGATCCGACATAGTTTATCCAGCAGTTGTTCCTGAATAATTTCTTTCTCCATAATCGAATGGCTTTATTTCATAACAAAAATACTAGCACCAAACTCCAAGTAGGCTGAAAGAACTCAATTGGTACTATGGGCTATGTCATAAATCCGCGAGTATTGTTTGTCAGCGAGTTCCTGGTGGCCAGTGTCCTTGACATTGTGACCTCAGTCGCCCTGCCCCATACAACGGCTACCCTACTAATGCATCCCCACTATAGTACAACAAACTTTAGATTTGCAATGATTTCCTGATTAATCGTCCACAGTGACCTTGACCTTTCAACTTCAAAGTTTTCTTGATGACCAGTTTGAGGACACTCCACATGCCTAAACTGGACTTATACATGTAGCACAATGTTTCAACCATTTAATGATTCCTCATCACAATGATTTTGACATTTCACCTTTTGACTTCAAGATTACTACCTGATATATCTTCTCACAGTTCACAAGAAATCGATTTCTTATGATTTCCTGAATTTTTGGTCTCGGTGACCTTGATCTTTGACGTTTTGACCTCGTTTTGATTCCTGAAATCTCGTCTCTCACTGACGTAACCATATATGGACCATTTTCATGAAAATGTAAAAAAAACGGTAAAGACAATATTTTGTACATGTTGTTCATTTTACAGCCAGAGATTTGCTCGAAATGCCAGATGATTAAACATTTTATAGTTTTTCTGTATTGTAAAATGTCTATTTTGGCAAAGATAACTGCTTTAAAAGATTAAATTTTCAAATCTGAAAATGAATTTGTCTTTACCATTACCGTTGTAAATGCAGTTTAAAAGTTAATAATTTTTAAACAACACAGTATTTAATAAAAAGAATCTTTCTGTTGGATACCATTATGTAAAACATATGAGAATATAAAGTCCTGTTCATTTCACAGATCTTGATATGTGAAAAATATTACAAAATGATTGGATTTAATCAACTGTCTTTACCGTTACCAGGAAAGTTTTTTTGGAGAAATTTAGCACAAGAAATTTCATATAGAGGGCACCACTGTCACTGTTAAATGTAATGGGGTGTGGGCAGCCATTTTCCGACCAGCCTTGTGGCAACAAAGCAAATGTTTTCTACAAATTTGAAAACATAGGTGTGTGTCGCACTTATTGACTGTCTTTACCGTTACTGAGTTATATCACTTAAATTATTTATGATTGTTACCAAAGAAAGTACAAAGAATCTGAAAGTGTATATCAAGAATAATTCACCATGAAAGACGCACTAATCCAGTTCAGCCGGCCTCATGCTGACATAATCTGTCTTTACCGTTACTCAAACTTGTCTTTACCGTTATAAATGCCATAACGGTAAAGACAGGAATATAACGGTAAAGACAAAAACATTTCTTGGCCAACTAACACAGTTATTTAGAAAATTGTAGTGACATTCTGATTATAAATTTTCTTGGAACTTGAAAAACAGCAAAAGAATGTTTAGCAAAAGCCAGCTTGACTTTCATTAAGAAACTAAAACTAACTGCTTAGTTAAAAGAAAATGGTCTTGAATTCAATGTCTTTACCGTTACAAATTTGTCTTTTCCGTTACCACCTGAAAATAACATGGGCTAGAATTTGTAGCCATTTTCGGGAGTTAAGTACGTATACAGTGACTCTAACTTGGCTGATAGGAAAAGTCTTTGTGGCCTACAAGGTCTTGAATAATTCCATTTGGTAGCTGCACAACTTGAATTTTAGATTTGTCTTTACCGTTACTTGTACATTTTCATGAAAATGGCCCATTTATTTTTAACGATTTCCTGATTTTTCGGTCACAGTGACCTTGTCTTGAGCGTGTGAGCTCAATTTGATACCTGGCATATCGTTTCCCACCAACATGAATAACGTATCCTCTGCCCACAAAGATCAATTTGAATGATTTCCTGCAACATGACCTTGACTTATGACGTCAATTTTCAATTCAACACCTTTTATTCATTGTCAATCAAAAGTTCTAACAGAAAAATACTGAGAGCTGGGAATTCTGCAACTATATGTAGATATATTATAGCAGTGTTTAGCTGACATTTCGTGAATAGAGATTGATTAACAGTGTAACATAAGACAGGGGATTATATTTTAATCTGTCCCAAGCAAAATAAACTAAACGTGATCAGACTCAGGCGGGTTGATCTGGTGTACTAATGTGACTAATGTATACACTGAATGAAGGATCTATCTTCCCCGTATCCAAAAATGTAAGGAATTATTTTTTGCTTTTTTCTACTCCGTTAAATCGGCGTTCAACCCGCGCATCATTGTCTCTCAAGGGTGCCGCCATTCTGGCTCGGGTCGTCTAAGCGTGTGACGTCACCCGGGCCTCGTCGCTCTCTAGCGGGGAAAGGCGAACATATAATGACATTGCCTGGAGATATATTATAAACCAAGCCTTTCTTACATTGGAATGATTACAATTTGGCAGAAATAGGAACCGAACGTCGTGATATGACTGAAATAGTGTTGAAAGACCAATAAACCCACTCAAATTTATTGCATCAGCCTCACTGTGCAAAAGTTCCTCTCTGATGTGTTTGGAGTAAAATCCTGCCGACCGACGTTATGCACCCACTGTTTCAGTACAACTGCATGGTTTCAACATTGGGAACCGATGAATGTCACAGTCTTTGGAAGGTTTGGATTCCCATTTCTGTTGGGACAGCCAAACGCCACACACTGAGGCATGATTGCCGTGTAATTGAGGAGTATTGGCACACTACCACTATCAGATTATGACAGTACAAAATATAAACCTGCAGTCCTGAAATCTTCTCAGACTTTAACGTACAGGGCGGAAGTGAGTATGAGACCGGCTGACGTTACGCAGCGATGCGCACAATATGTTTTCGGCAATTCTGATTGGTTAAAATAGACGCAAGCCCGTGTTATGGTCCACAGGCTCCAGTTTTTAATGTTTCGATATGAATAGACCGGCGGTAAAAAATCGCAAAAATGTTTGCCTACATGTACATTTTCGGATACGAGGGAGATAGATCTTTCATTCAGTGTGTACATTAGTCACATGTTTTCTTCTCCTTTAACGGAGAATTGGAGCGATATGCAAGAGGTGGGAAAAATTGATGACATCTGGCGACTAAAAAGCAAACATATTACTCTACAGGAAAGCATTTGTCGACACCTAACATTCAAAACCGAGAATTCGGTGGATTCTCGGATGTAGCCGCAGTATCTCAGCCGCGCGTTTTTTGCAGCTGTTCATGTGGAGACAATGAAGTATCCACACGACCGGTTAAGCGGAACTAGATACGCTAGCTCGGGAGCTGTGATGACAGATCAGCTCAAACAACTCATCTGGTGTTAATGGATGAGCGTCGTGGACGTCTGATGGAGTAAACGCCTCAATATGGGGTAAAACTGGTAACTGCAAGAAAATACACTGGAAAACTAACCTGTAATGCCCGAAATCGTACGGCTAAAATTTCCCACCAAAACAATAAACCTACATATATTTGTCGAGGGACTTTTTGAATTTGGTGCTAATACTGTTATATGGAATATGAAATAGGTCTTTGGATTATGGACGCGGATATTCTCTAATGGACGACGGCTGGATTATGAATGACGGACTAGACGCTTGTAATGTGCAGAGGGCGGGCCTTGGGGACTAACATTCCACCAGCAGAATCCTACCGTATTCAGGTAAAAAACCGGAAGCGATATGCAAGAGGTGGGAAAAAGTGACTACGTCCTGCGACTAAAAAGCAACCATATGACTCTACAGGCTACATGACTCTGTATAAGCTTTTTATAAAGGTCTGTATTCCCCGATTAACCAAATCTTTGTTAAATTAAAGGAATAGTAAACTCTGCGTAAACTCGTGCTCGGCATGACAAAATTATGCAATCAGATTCCAAAAACACGGGTAGAAAAAATTAGCACCGATTTATCGTTCACACTTTAACACTTCATAATCTGTGACGTTTGATGGGTCATACTGTTTTTATGTAGATGGCGCTGCGACAAAAATCCCGTTGTCATCCGGGCTCTATCCCATAATGTAAAGCATTAAACAACAACAACGGCAGCATCAGCAGCGTTTCTTCCACTGCATCGAGTGATGTAGCCTGACATTCCTGCCTCAGAAAGAGAGCTCGGTCCACAGATCTGTCAAAAGCCATCGACACAATAATTTACAATTGGTCTCCAATGTTATTAGTTACACTGCCTGGAGACAACTACGTCACAGAAATAATGTCAGGTGATATTTCAACGATTTTCATTGGCTAACGGCTCTCAGGCTTGTTATAATGGCGACCTCCACGGAGACAGAGAGAGAATTAAGGTTTAGTGTCGCGTTCAGCAATATTTCAGCTATATAGCGACGATCAAACAAAATTCTAAGTACTCCCAAGTCACTAACTTAGTAATCCAACGCATTAAAACATACACACATTAAAACTTATGTAACAGCCCGATTTCTCTCAAATAACCCAAGATGCAATCCTCCCTCACCCGACTAAAAAGATCTTCCAAAGTAGTCGCTCTATAAAAAGCATCTCTTACAATCTTAAAATCTATGCATTCGACAAGAATATGTATCACCGTGAGATCTTCATGGCATGGAACACACCTTGGGTTGGCTCTTTTTTTTTGTGTAAATGTTCGTGAATTAGTCGTGTATGGCCGATTCTACATCGCCTGATCATGGTTTGATCGAAACGTTTCTGGCTGTTCAGATGAGTATAGCCTACAGTTTTTCTGAACTCATGAAGTTTGTTATTATTCACAGCATCCCATAAAGATTGAAACAGCCGTCTCACATAAGTACAGATAGAGGACCTGAAATCGCTATATGGGATTCCAACAGGATCAATCTCATCATCTAGGGCTGCCTTAGCCATCCTATCAGCCTCAGTATTACAGTTGATGCCAACGTGACTAGGCAACCAACAGAACACAATATCAATCTGTTGATCAAATCTACAGTCATGTAGTTGTAAAATACTCAAGATAGCGGGATGAGTCGAAGTTCCACTTTTAATCGCTTGAAGGCATGACATCAGTGAATCTGAGAATATGACATATTTTTTTTCCTTTTAGTGGAACCAATACCTTCTAAAGCCAACAATATAGCTTTTGCTTCTGCAGTGAATATCGAACTTTTACCTGGTATTCGACAGGTTTTAGTTTTGGAACTAAAGATAGTAGTACAGGCTACTCTCTCACCATCTTTAGAACCATCTGTATAAATAGCCTAATGCGGTCTGTATTTCTCTCTCAGTAGACCAAATTCTTGTGTATACAAGAGCTGTCTCGTGTCTGCTTTTTTATATTTCGTTAGAGAAATATCTACTTCTGGTTGAGCTAACTGCCATGGTGGAATTGGTAAGAGCTTGTTAGGTAATATTTGACTAAGTTTAATACCAGCTGCTACACTGTGTGGTTTCATACGAATTCCAAGTGTCGGAGAATGGAGGGTTCTTCAAATAAAGATCCACGAGCTGATGTTTGAAAACACAGTTATATGCAGGATTTGATTGATTTGATCGCAATTTTGTGATATATTACAGTGATAGTTTAATTCTTCGAAGTTCTAAAGGAAATTCATCTGCTTCGACATATAATAGCTTTCTTTAGGGGATGTTCTGAACGCTCCAAGGCAAAATCTTAGTCCTTGATGGAGAATAGGATTTAGCTTTGCCAAGTTTGACTTGCTTGCACCGTTGTAAACAATAGAGCCATAACCAAGTTTGGAACGAACAAGTGATCGATATAAATTGAGAAATGTTTGCTGATCTCCTCCCCACTTATAGGCAAACTACCTTCAACAAATCAAGAGCTTTCGTGCACTTAGCTTTCAAGCAATTTATATGCGATTTGAATGTTTAGTCGGTGGTCAAACAACATTCCTAAGAATTTTACCTCTTTTACCACTTTGATCTCAGTTCCATCTAATGTTAGTACTGGATCTTTGTGTTGGAAATATTTTCTGCAAAAGTGTATACAATTTGTTTTATTCTTCATCGGGGCAATAGCTCTGATGTTCAAAATGTTCTCATTCATTCGGAATTACTAGAAAAGCTGATTTGTTTTTTTCTTCGAATACTAATGATATAGTTCTTTCGATATTAGTATGCATCGCCTTAGGGTTTTCTATTCCTTTAAATTCTTTTAAAGTCGTGCCGACGAATGTGTTTCAAATTAGTTTGTTGTTCACATGTGTTGTTTGTTTCTCTCTCTACGTAAGAGGAAAATGTTGAATTTACCTCCCCCTCTCCATTTCGTCATGCGACGGCGAATACATGGTGGAAGCTGTGGACGACTGCACATGATTCCTTGACCCCGGGATAACTCTTTTATTACAAGAGTTATCATAAGGTCATATCCGGTGGAAGATCAGGACATTTTTAGAGAGTAACCCTTTGGTAGCAGGAGACCTGCAATGTCTCTGCTCCAAAGGTTGCAGCCAGGCTGATCGAAACAACGGACCTTATATACCTTCATATTTGCATATCGGCGAACAATATTTACCCGAAACGGTAGATGTGGATCCTATAATCTATAACACAAAATTTACCAATTCATGTGGGTAGATAAAGTAATTGACAGTATTTTCTGGAAAAAACACGATTACAAAAGACAATTGATAAAGTACATTCTTGCAGACCGTGTGACATGGGTTAAAATTTTCCTAGTTCATCGGAAGCACGTACGTAACTATCATGCACGCAAATGTAAAGAACGCGAAAATGCGGATATGTGTGAAGGAAAGCAGAATCGAAGTGAAATACCACACGAATATGTGGTAGGACTAGAGTGCTGAAGTCAGCGTGGGTGATAGGAAGCACTGAGTTTTGGAGTTGGTCTTTAATAGAATGCAAGCAGCGGATGAAATGGACACAAATGGGCACTTGAAGAAGACTGATTAAACAAAGCCACGAAACTTCAAGTCTAGATATTACTAATCAATTCAAGACAACGAGTAGCTTGGTTTCTTGGAGAAAATATTGTGTAACCCTAATCATATGCTCTCTGGTCCATCATTTAACTACATGTAGTCCACAGTCTACTGCAAAGTGAACCGATCATCGCGTTGTTGATAACGAGGGTGGTTATGGAAGGCGCAATAATTTACTGCCACAGCGACAGGTGAATGTGACCGGAAAGCTGCGAGTACATGCATTTATGAAAGACACTTCTCTTGTCAAACAATGGTGATAGATATTATCTGGAACTTTGCAGTCTAGTTGAGGATTTATGGTCTGCCAACCATCATTTCGTGGGAAATCTCGATAGTTGGCTTCGTTCACTCACTTGCTGTTGGCTCTCCTGATAAATTCACTATTTTCAGAGGCACCGACATATTGATTTCTATTCCATTGCCGCCTCATAACTTGGGTATCTATAGCATGGACTATCTGCCATATGGAGTATAAAACGTTTGAAAATTAACATGTATTGCGATAATCGCCTTTTCAATTGAATGCTTCATCCGGTGGTACAGGTTTGTCCGCTCCGCTCTGCTCTGAACATACATTGTCCGCTCTGAACATACATTTGTCATGTTAATCTTAGATCAGATTCAGTGGTCCCCACTTAGAATTATCCGCATTGCCATGGTTTAACCGAGTGATGACTTTTGCATTTTAGCGTCACAATCCATTGTCATGAGAGCTTGACCGAAATATATCGCGCGAATACATTGAAGAAAATGTGCCCACACATTAGGCTTTGGCATCCCTAGACCTGCTATGGTCAAATCTCTATATTCAAATCCATATTGGGCCTATCATCTAGGACTATCTAGAACAATTACAAGCGTCTGGTCCGTCATTCATAATTCAGCCGTCGTCCATTAGAGAATATCCGCGTCCATAATCCAAAGACCTATCCCATATCCATATAACAGTATTAGCACCAAATGCAAAAAGACAATCATAGTATACATAAACATAGGCTTGTTTCCTGCAAGAGAGAAGCGGTCAACAGTTTTCAATGATGCTCCAAAAATATCAAATCCGTATCAAATCGTGCAGGCATTGTGCATGCCTGTATTATATTTAAATGATTTAAAACGTACGTTGCATATTTTATTTCCCAGAAGCAGTCAGGAGGCTGATCGTTCTATTTTTATTCTGACCTAAAACCTGGCTTTAATTGGAACTTCCCTCCATAACAACAATGTGGACGCAATTGGAACAAGTGATACCAGATTGATTATACTCGCCAAGCTCCCGAGATTGAGCGGGGAATTAAGCTGGAAAGGCAGTTTGCCGCCATCGTGGTGTTGCCAGGGAAGATTCACTCGACAAGAAATGACGAGATGGTATTAAGCTGTCGTGCGATCTTTAAAACGCTCCTTTATCTTTAGGCTTTTGCGACAGGCAATTGACGCATACCGAGAGCTATCTTGGTATTTCGCTTTATAAACTCTGTACTTTGTACATTGTCGATCGATTTACGTCAGTAGAATGTACACGACTATGATGACATGACAAAGGAGACATTAAACAGACAAAAATACAATGTTTGTACATAGCTATCTCATGTTCTTTGTTTCTCATCGAGAAATGGTGTAGGAATACCACGCAACTCACCCTCATCAAAATATCAAGGAGTAAAATGTCTACAGACTTGTATTGTCGCATTGTTCATTGTATGGTCAAAAATATGTTTTATCGTGGGATAATTGCATCATAATTTGAGTCTTGCTCAATGAAAATGCGTAATGCGGCAGAACGGCAGATTTAACGTTCTTTTATATGGTTTAGTAAAGTATGCTTTATGTGATTTTAAAATAAAAGCAGTTAATCAGTGTCCCTTCATTTGACGTCACTTAGCTGAAAGATGTTGCCCTTTGGAGGACGTTTTCTCGTAGGCCGCGAGTCATGGTCATTTCCTATACTATGTCAGTACATGTCGTTTGGAAAATAAACATTATCCGATCAGTGGTGGGAAATCTACTGTAATCCGTTGGTAAAACCTGTTGCAGTCAGACTGGTAATCAACACATCATTCTGTGAATTTTATTTCCAAACGCCCTAGGCCATTCTCAAATTGCCGGCTTATATGAACTTTAGTATCGTTATAAAACTGTGGAAGTAAAAATTAGCATTGCCTTGTACAGCTTTAATGATTGCCTGACATCTTTATCACGTGGTCATATATATATACCAATTCTTCGTATGCCAAGATTTCTACTGGATCGCTTAAACTGTACCTGTTTGTGTAAGTGAGAATAGAACACTCTCATATTGGCTGGTCTCTCGTGTAAGCTTCTATTACTCAGGCGTTTACAATGTATATTACCAAAAGCCGTCCGTCTAGGCTCAGTGTTTTACTCAGACAGGCTAGTCTTCTCCTTTGTTGCATGACGCCTACATGAAAGATGTACTCACATTTTACGATTCAATCCGATATCTATGCCTGGTAAATTAACCCTCAACGGACAAGCAGATACGTTCTTTTGGTGATATACGTATCACCCACCCAGAAATTCCATTTTGCAAACTGTAACTTCATTCGAACTGGCAAAAACATATCTTACAAGGCTTCAATTTTTATCCAGATGTCCCACAGCTTAGTTTCATATAAACTAGAATGAAAGTAACTCCGAACAGTGAAGTCATTGTGATATTCTATATTTCGGTAAAGGTTATACCATCGTCAGGAATATACAGGTAGCAAGATTACAAGAGTATATATACAGGGTGAATACAGGTCAGCTTGGACGGTTTAACTGTATTCACCCTGTATATATACTCTTGTAATCTTGCTACCTGTATATTCCTGACGATGGTATAACCTTTACCGAAATATAGAATATCACAATGACTTCACTTTTCGGAGTTACTTTCATTCTAGTTTCAATTTTTATTCTTTGTATCTACATGCGTTACCCAAACACGACGCATCAAGAGAAACATTGACGGAACTCATGCTTTTTTTGTAGCAAAAATAAATACAAATTTAAGCGAATAAAAGAACCGACAACCTGTCGCCATGCAGTCAATCCAGGCTGTTTCAATGCATCATCGAATGCATCAGTTCTCCTGGAGTATATAGGATAAGCTCTCCCTCACATACTCATGTAGATGGAGGTATTGTAATCAAATGCACTAACGTTAAATTACGTATGAATTGTATATCGGCAATGATGAGCATCTTCAAATTTCTCATGTATATTTTCTGCGTAAGTTTACACAGCTGTTCTCTAGTAGTGAAACGCAGACCGTTGAAGTATATGGTATCGATTTCACAATATCCTGAAGCAATCTTATCAACCTTTTTATTTTTTGACATCATTCGACAAAAAATCATCTTTTATTCGTCTACAAAATATACGTACCTTTTATATCTCATTCAAGCAGATGGAACGAAACTAAAGATACACACCATTACAAATTTTGTATCAAAGTTACAATTACTCTTAGAAAAAACGCTCAAACTCGCATCATGGTTATGGGTGTTTGTCGTTGCTTTTTGCTTCCCTATTCGGACATCTGCGACTTGCACAATACACGTGCTATGTCCACTTTTATTAGAATTTGAATACCTCTTGCTTACTTCTTCATCATAGTCTCTTTCTTTCCTTTCTTTCTTTCTTTCAACGTACAGCCTGGGTTGAAGAACGTGACGCATCCCATGCTAATCATAACATAATACAAGTAATAAAACAAATACTATGTTCTCTTCCAGGCTAGATTATGGAGTTTAGCACCCCCAGATCATATACAATTAATTAAGTGCGACATTTGATACAATATGAAAACCGTTGGCACACTAACCAAATATTACCATAACAATTTATATTTCAACTGTGTCTGTAATGTACACATGTCGGTTGTTTGAAAGTTACAACGGTACATGCAGACGAACATGCTGAATAAATGAGTCAGATCCGTCATTCATTGGGAAGCCGTCATCTATTAAGAGTTTCCAGTGGTCCATAATCCAAGGACCTGTTTCGTTAATAATATTAGCACCTAAATTAGCATAACCGAAAGATAAAATGTAAATTGGAGTTACTTGAAAGATAGAAGAGGTCAGCAGTTTTCAATGATGCCGACAAACAAGATCAATTGATATTCTGTTCATCAAATCCACATCAGAATTCAATGTTCGTAGAGTGTAGTACATTGCTGTGTCGTAACAGAAAAGAGATGTCACGATATTGGTGTGACTAAAAAGAAATAGAATGTTTTAATGAACATATTAATCTGCTAGCTGAGTATCTCAGTCACGCTTTGATTCCTCTCCACGGGAGATATCGCGCATTCGGGACACTTTGAAAATTAATACCTAAACCTTTGAGACCCTCTCCTATATTCAAATATTCGAATCAAGATGGACACTCTCTAAATTTTGATAATCACACCCGCCATGATGAAAGTATAGAATTATTTGATTAGTATCAGGTCTTCAAATTGGACAGCTGATACACTGTATGTATGTAATGATTGATTTGATGTAATATAGCTATAGTATTGAGTAGGTCCTCCCCAAAGTGTTTGGCCTTGGTCTCAACCCTCCTTTCCCAGGCTTCTCAGCAATGGACACATCATGGCATCAGACCATTATGACCATTGTTTGTCAGTATCCTGTTGCCCCGCTAGGAATCCTTTACTGAGAGAAAACGCCAGAATGTGATTTGATAAGGCGGTGTAAGTTTTGTCTCCACACCCCCTCCTCATCGATCAGATGAATATCGCCCCATACTGCCGAATACCCAAAATTTGCGGAGTCAAATGGGCGCAAAGTAAACCCATGATCTTGTGTTCCTATCGTCATTAAAAGCTACCTGGTGGTTTTGGAAATCCGGTTTTAACAAAGTCTGTCGCTTGTGATATAATTAGGGGGCGCTCTCCAAACTGAGAAAAAGATAGGAAATTCCATGGAGACAAGTAATAGATTGCCAAAATGTTCTGGCGTATAGGCTACATAGGTATAGTCGACCAACATACATCTGCAATCCAACGCAGAGTCGTTTTACTGTTCCAGCTGAGCAACTGTCTTCGAAAAAAAAATACTATTCAATCTCTCCACGCACCTAGAGCTATTTACAGCATTACTGTGGGTCCAATCTGAGCGGGGGTCGTGTCTGATTGATTATACACCACACTGACCGGATAGGGTAATTGGTACTCGAATTGGAAGAAATAGACTTCTGACATCATTGGGTTCCTTGGAGAGTTATACTCGAGACGAAATTAAGAGATTGGTATCAAGATGGCGTGTGACCTTACGAAAAGCTCTTCCATTGCTAGAACTCCAGGATAGACCATTGGGTCATTCTGCGGGCGATCGTAGCATCTGGTTGCACAAGTCATCGTGAACGGATTAAACTGGGATAACTGCGAACTAAGTGTGAACGCGAGAGAAATTGATCATACCACAATAGAGTATGCCAAATAGAGTTCAGCTGTAGCTATATTTTCAAGGCGTGAAATATGTGGTGCTCGATTGTGATTAACGTATAAATTCCGAGAGATGGTTGACCCACAAACACGCAACCCTATAACTAATTATAATTAACCACTACTTAATCAAAGACTATGCTTTCTATAAAGGGTGCCATGACATTCCATTCACGCTCACCACGAAATATAGTATTTTCAATATTAGTATTTTCAGTATTGTCTTTTCTCGGGAAGACATTGCACATTTATTGATTAATAATTCGTTTATGGGAGAGCACCTGAGTGCACAGAAGCTTGAAATTCCATTGGAATACATGATTTTATTTGAAAATCCACTACAAGTATACGCAGAGATATCATCATATACATGTACTAAAATATGGTGATACCGGAATCTCGTAAATTCCATAACTATGCAGAAGATATCCAAACGAAGAAGCCACCACAGTTGCAAAAGTACACCAGAAAAGAAATTATATATTCATTGTGAGCAAATAAGTCCTTAAGTGGGCTAGTTACTATAGTACTTATGGCGCAGTTACCAACTTGATGTAAATATCCGCAGTTGATGAAAAGCATAATTACAAGCGTTAGGTCCGTCATTCATAATTCAGCCGTCGTCTATTAGAGGATATCCGCGTCCAAAATGCAAATGTAATAGATGCTGCACGATCCGCGATCAGGTCTTATGGAAACTATTGTGATTGTAATGGCATGCTGTAATGGCAAGTTATTTTCGTCTCCAGCCAACCCGATGAAAAACGCACAGGCCCTTGTTTTCAGGTTTTCAGTTTACCTACTCTTTTTACTCGAGGATTTCTCCTTTCTTTTAACATGCATTTTGACACTAATCTCTACTGCCGGCAATCAGTATAGCCTGTTTGGTGAAAATTAGAATATTCACTGCGTTACTTTTTGCAATCAACCCATTCGCCCTTTCGTAATTGTTTTGCCTTTCTTTGTCAAACGGAAAAAGTTCCAGATGTAGACTGACTGGAGATCAGACGTGCTGTCACTTTGTTCTCTGTGATTCGTCTAATTTTGAGGTTTATCATCGATATTATTCCAGATTTCTTGTATAATCTATTTAGTAAATGTTTGTGGCATCTGTACATGGTCGAATTCTGATATAATTCGTCAGATTTTCGCTGTTTGAGATATTTCGGTATCTCAGCCAGTTAACCGGCCGGTAAATTTGACTGGACTGATTTGACGAAATATATTCTATCTCTGTGTTTTTGTTGTTGTTGTATTTCTGTATTTTCGGTACCAGAAAGTGGTGGTTTATATTCGTGTAAATATCACGACATTTCGTTCTCTGGAATTATTGGTTTATTCGTGTAAATATATTCAATTGAGTTTAGCTTGATTAGATTGATTAGTGTACGGTTTACGTGCAGGTCTGCCAGTGTACATGTATCGTGTTACAGTCCTAAGTTGACCTGTATTTCGGTTTTCGTTTTGTGTTCTTTTTACCTTTGGGGGCCATTTGTGAAACTTATTCTACCTGTTCGCTTTTGAGAAGTTATTATTATTATTTATTCATTGACATGGTAATTGTTTGCAGCTTTTATTTTTCTTCGAATTAAATTTTTGTTCTATCTCTAGTTTTATGGCAAACAAAGTGTTTGAGATGCCACTGAGCCTAAACCTGTTAGGACTATATGCTGATAGGACCATTGATACTTATCGCGCTTTACACAAGTCTGTCGGATCAAGGCCAACTGTCCTTCATGGACTAGTGCAGGTGTCAAATATTGTTTGGATTGTGACGGTACGAAAAGAAATGACCAAAGATGTTCTTCTTTCAAGCGGTAGTTTAGATGTTCACAATGTGTATGGATGTTTCGAGGAGATTGCGCCCAGGAAAGTACAAAAATGCCCTATTGAGATTCAAAACGTTGGCATTATTCCGGTATTTGAGAAATATGGTGAAGCTCTTGACATTTATGACGAGTACTATACTTTGACAGAAGTTTGAAATCTTGGGTAAGGAGGATGTGGATATCATGAGAACCACTCTTCCCTCTACAATTCCGATTGGTATAGTGGTCAGGTTAAGACCTGCTACATCTGACGAGAAGAAAACCACATGAAATGAGAAGGGTTTTATCAAGGTAAATGCTTAGAGTGTGATAAGGCGGGACAGTTGAAATTGGCATGCACGAAATCTAGACAGGCGCCTATATATTCTGAAGAAAAAGTTTTGAAAAAATGACCAGAGTGCTCCACAAGAAGAATAGAATTAGTGTTCAATACATGCCAGCATTACACATAATATACAAGAACAAATAATTGAAGATAGGAAGTGCACACATAATTGCTAACCATTGACTGCAAACCAAAGAAGGAAAGAGAAAGTAAAGAAAATGTAAGAAAGGCAAAAGATGCGCGATCCAAATAAATAAGATAAAGTTTACTGCTACGTGATAGAGTACTCACTTTCTCGTGGTATTACATGCTTTAGTTGTTTGTGTGTTTTTTCTCTCGAAGTTTCTTGTTTATTTATATTCTAAATAACGTCAAATAGTTTAATCCAGTTTTCCCAGCCTTCCATGAAGCCATTGTATCTATTGTTTTTCAAAGCAACCAGTTTTTCCGTCAAGATGTGCTGTTTTTATTTCGTTCTGTAATGCAATATGACTCAGTTTTCTTCCGATTGATTTACTTTTATAGATTTAGAACCTGCATATTAGCAGTATTAGATTGATAGGTGTGTTGTATTTCGAATGTGTAAGGACATCGAACAGAGCCTCCTTTTTATTGATATTTATTTGAATAACTTTCTGGCATGTAGTCAATTTGCAATTACTTCCCAGAAGGTAGTCACAAGTCAACATTCAGCGAATAGGTGTTCGATTGTTTCTACCTCTTCTTTACAAAATGTACAAGTACCCTAGATATAGCCCCGTACACCCATTTTTGTGTATAATTATATTCTTTGTGTTAAATCATAACAATATGTTTTCAATTGATGGGCTTCATACTTATCTTGAGAAAGCTAACGATTCCACTGCCGGTCCTGATGATATTAATTACCAAATTTTGAAGTATTTGCTAGAATCGTCTCTCGTAACCTTATTGTCCATATATAACAGAGTTTGGCTGAGGGGACATTTTTCAACATCATGGCATAATGCCATTGTTATACCGGTTCCAAAACCTGGCCGTGATCATACAGACCTAGTTAACTATCGATCGATTGCATTGATAACTTGTGTTTGTAAACAAAGGAAAGTATGATTAACCCTATCTGGCCTGGGCGATTTGGGGTGTACCGCAGCCTGGGGGAGGGGGGGCGAAGTGCTCCACCTATATATTTTCGCTATCGTTAAGGCTAGAGGGCTGAAACTTCCCACACTATATCTTTGGGTCAAGCTCTACAAGAAAATGTAACAAAATTCAAGATGGCCGCCATGATGACGTCACTGGGACGTCATTTTCAAAAAGAGCATTTTTGGACGATTTTTCGGTCAAAATCTTCGAATTTTTTTATATTTGTTTTTTCTTCGCAAAAACTGCATGATAACTTAGTAAATAATAATCTGATATGAAATAAAATAAGTTTTACTCACTTATCCGAACAAAAAAGCAAAAAGTTTGAAGAAATATGACGAAAACATCACTTTTTCTGGTACCCCACATGGCCGCCATTTTGAATTTACCCATGATCCTCTGCTCGTGAGGTTATGCAAATAGGCGCAAAAATGACCCCAATATGATAACCTATAACGTCACGAAGTTTCAGCTCTCCATTTTTGGGGTGCCGGAGATGCAGAAAGTTTGGTAGGGGCATTTTGCCCCCCCTTCTTACCCAGGCCTGGTAGGGTTAATGGGGAAAGGAGGAAGGGGAACAAATCAGGAAGGTGCTTTTTGGTGAGGCTAAGACATATGGTTTCAGTAAAGGCAAGAATCATGTTTGAATCAACATGCTGAATTTTTGCGGCGTAAGTTGAAGAAATATGGAAAACACATCACTTTTCTGGCTCAAAATGACCCCACAGTACCCCCACATGGCCGCCATTTTGAATTTACCCATGATCCTCTGCTCATGTGGTTATGCAAATAGGCTCAAAATGACCCCAATATGATAACCTATAATTTCACGAAGTTTCAGCTCTCCATTTTTTGGCGTTCCGGAGATATCGCAGAAAGTCTAATTGATAGGGGGGCATTTTGGCCCCCCCCCATCTCCCCCAGGACTGGTAGGGTTAATGGGGAAAGGGAGGGAGGGGGGGAAATCAGGGGGTGTTTTTTGGTGATGCTAAGACATATGGTTTCAGTAAAATACATAGAATCGCGTTGAATCAACATGCTGATTTTTTGAAGAAATATGGCGAAAACATCACTTTTCTGATACCCCCATGCCCGCTATTTTGAATTTACCCATAATCCTCTGCTCAGGGGGTCATGCAAACAGATTCAAAATGACCCAATATGATAATCGGAAAAGTCACGGAGTTTCAGCTCTCAATTTTTTGTCGTTCCGGAGATACGAGCAAAAACCAACAGGGGGGCGGAAAGTGCCCCCCCAAAGCCAGGTAGGGTTAATGATCGCCTTGTTTGATTCCGAAACAAAGAAAAGAAACTCACAGATATCTAAGTTGGATTTCTGTAAGAATAGAAGTACCATTGGTCTTTAGTTAGATCTTAGACAGATACTTCAATAAGCCATAATGGTATGGTTTCTACTCCTTTTTATATTTAGAAAAAGCTGATGACCTGCCTGGAATTGTGGGATTTTAAGAAAACGTTCATACTATGGGATTGAGAGGTCGTTTGCCTATTTGTGTGTCAAGTTTCTAAACAATAGGCAGTTCCACATTCGTGTAGGCCCAGCCATGTCTGACCATTTCGAACAAGAACAGGGGTGTTCAACGGGGCAGCATGTTGTCTACCACGCTGTAATATCAAGACCAACAGCTTAACCGAAGAATAATATGACAATCAACCGAAGCTTTGAATAATCCATTGACGATTCACTCTTTGTAGATGATTTCAACGTAAAGTCAAGTGGCACAGGTATGCATAACATGGAATGAACGTTACAACTTTTTCTAAATAAGATTCAGACTTGGTGTTTAGAAAATGGCTTCAAGTTCTCTAAGGCCAAGACAAATTGTATACTTTTGCTGAAAAGTATAAATCTTACAAAGATCCAGAGCTTTTCTTTGATGGAACTGAGATAAAGGTAGTAAAAGAAGTTAAATTCATGGGGATCTTGTTTGATCACCAACGTTTTTATCTCATATAAAATGTCTAAATGCTAAATGCACAAAACCTCTTGCATTGTTGAAGGTGGTTGCGAGCTATCCGGAGTCGAGAAGAGATGAAAAAACACTTCTTCAACTATATTTTTCACTCGTTCGTTCTAAACTTGAATATGGCTCTATTGATTACAATGATGCTTGTAAGTCCAACTTGACTATTTAGATCCAATTCTGTACCAGGAATTAATGCTTTGTCTCGGAACCTTTAGAACATCACCGAAGGGAAGTTTATACGATGCGGCAGATGAACTTCCTGCTGTTCCAAAAAGTAAAGCTGGCACTGCAATATGTAACGAAATTTCCGTCAAATTGTTTAAATCCCACATCTGTGTTTTAAGCCTCATCATGCAGATTTATATTCAAAGTAATCGACTTCTTTCACCTCTTGGAATTCGTATTAAACCACACATTGCAGACGGTATTAGTCTTGTTTGGATTTACCTGCCACGAACTAACTAGTGTATCAGCAAGAATTTAGTCTAAAGAGAGAAAAGTATCAGCCGCATCAGGTTATATATACGATGGTTCAAAATATGGTGACAAATTGGCGTGTACTACTCTTTTTTGTTCCAAAACCTATCGATTTCCATGCAAAAATTCAGTTTTTTTTATTGCGATAAGCAAAGCTCTTTTGTGTAAGTCCCAATCTCCAATGTGTTGTCACTTTTAGATTATATGAGAGAGTGATTGAGTAGGATTTAACGTCGTTTTCAACAATTTTTCTCTCATATCACGGCGGTGCCTACATGTGCCAGGACACGAGACTGTCCACAATTCTTATTATTCTGAAAACTGATCAACCCAGCCAGAACAGCAGTACTTATATGAGAAAGTTATTTCAATCTTTATGGGATGCTGGGGTCCTCTTCGTAGTAAGAAACATTTCGATCACGCTACAGTCATGCATTGTAGAATCGATCATTCACGACTGACACACTGACAGTTATTTAAAAAATGAACCAGACCCGATGTATATTCCATGTAATGAGAAACTCACAATTAAACATATTTTGATCAACTGTATCGATTATAAGATTGGGAGAGATTCTTTCTACAGAGCAGTTAATTTAGAAGATATTTTGTAATCAGGTGAGAGAGGATTTGATTTGAAAGTATCTGAAAGCTATCAGTATATCAAATAAATTGTACTGTGTAAACCCAATCTTAAATGTGTTGTCACTTTTAGATTTTTGTTGGATTACTGAATTTATTTAGTTTTATTTGATCGTCGCTATATAGCTGAATTATTGCTAAACAAGACGTTACATTTAATTCTCGCTCTCCTTGCCAAAACTTGTGTTTCAAGAGTTGGATATTTTCAATAACAGTTTATTCTTCAATGGCGACATGTCAAGAGATGACTACAGTTCGGATATCGCAAACTACATCTTTCTGGATAGTAATCTGCATATGGCGTATACATTACAACACATATAAGGGAAGTCTCGCCTAGTAGCGTTTACTAGATCCTGTGTAAAATGTGACAATTTTAATCAACGTCACAAAACATTATTGATGAAACTTCTAAAACACGGCTAGACTTGTCGATGAATATTGCATGCTGATAGCAAAATACGAGAGTCGTGAAAGATCTATGGCCTTATGTTTCTCACCCCTATCTGACGTGGTATTATAGAACCTGTCCATGGCGGGGGGGGGGGGCATTTTGGAAAAGTCCAAGATGGCCGCTTTGATGACGTCACAGTGATGTCGTCTTCAAAACAAGCATATTTTGTTCGAATTTTCGGTCAAATTTTTCGAATTTTTTATGCGAAAGAAAGTCTGATGTCTGAAGTTTCCTCGAAGAAAAGCGGGCATTTTGAAGGAAAATGAAGAAAATATCACTTTTCTGGTACCCCACTTGGCCGCCATCTTAAGTTTACCCATGAAGCTCTACTCGGGGAGTTGTGCAAATAGGCTCAAGATGTCCCCATTATGATACACCAAAAGTCGCGGAAACCGAAAGTTGGTAGGGGCATAATGCCCCCCTCCCCCAAGGCCTGGTAGGGTTGCGCATAACTGTGTTTTTAAGGGAGCATGTCAAAATTTGAACCGTTCTACTTGCATTTCCGCGTGAAAAACAGACCGTGTACGCTGTCTAACTCTGTTAGCGTTGGACCGTTTCCTGTAGTGGGAACTTAGTTCCTCTCTGGACGTGGGATTAGGGGCCGCGTTCTAAACCAAGAGAGAGCTGTACCGATTTGAATTTGTACAAGACCGCCGCCTTCTTCTCCTAGACATTCTCCTAGACTCCCATCCGAAAAAGTCGCGTTCAGAACAAAAACACACGAATAACAAATTCAAATAACAGAAATGCACAGGAGAATATACAGTTGAAAAATATATTAAAGATACGCGGGGTGGGAGAATATACCTCAGCATGTCGGGCTTTGGTCTATAGTTTTTCATGAAACGAACGTCTTATACCAGCCGTATTAAAACAGTATATGTATCTTTTACAAATATGAATGTAGACATATTTCAGCTGATAGGCTACTAAAGTTGTAATATACAGATCCGAAATCTCATCTCGCCGATGATATAAAAGACGCCCTAATAGCTCAGAGAACTGACGCACGAATAGCGATAACGCATGGACATTTGGAGCGTACTGTGGAAGGAGAAGTGCAGATGAATTGGACCCGTCTAAATTTGTCGATGAACAAATTTATTCGGACCGCGGTCGAAAGAAATTTTTGGAACGGTCCTAAAAGACCGGTCCAAAAGGACCGGACCAGCGTGAGCTTTCGACCGCGCCGTTAACAAAATCTGGCTGCAGCACGTCCCAATCGGATCGAGCATGCGGAAAAACTGGTCCAAATTTTGACATGCTCCTTAAACCTCAGTACGTAGATTTGTATTTAAAGAAATTCTCTATTATTCCGCTTCTTGGAATTCGTATAGCACCACACAATGTAGCAGCTGGTATTAAGCTTAATCAAATTTTACTCAACCATCTCTTGCCAATTCCACCATGGCAGTTAGCCAAACCAGAAGTAGATATTAAACTGACGAAAAATAAGAAGGCAGACACGAGCCAGATGGTGACAGAGTAGCGGTTTTTAGTTACAAATCTAAAACCGTTGGACTACCAGATGAAACATCGATATTGACTGTCGAAGCCAAAGCTCAATTGTCAGCTTTAGAAGGTATTGGGAAGGCGGGAAAAATATGTCATATTCTCGGAATCACCGTCATGCCTTCAAGCTATTTAAGGTGGATCTTCAACTCATTCCACCATTTTGAATATTCTACAAGTATATGATCGTAGATTTGATTAGCAGATTGATATTGTGTTTTGTTGGTTGCCTAGTTTTCAAAGGAAATACTGACCCCGTATAAATGACTAAGGCAGGCCTGGATAATGAAGTTGGTCCACTTGGAATTTCGTATAGCGATCTAAGACCCTGTATCTGTGCTTATGTGAGAAAGCTGTTTCAATCGTTATAGGATGCTGAGCATAAAAACAACTTCATGAGTTCAAAAACAAGTATAGGCTATACTCATCTGAGCAGCCAGGAACGTTTCGGTCAAGCCATGATCAGGCGGTGTAGAAACGACCACAAACGATTAACTGACGAACATTTAATAAAAAAAGGAACCTGCCCCGAGGTGCATTCCATGCCACGAACATCTCACAGTGAAACATATTTTGATCGATTCCATAGATTTTAGGATGGTAAGAGATTCTTTTTATTGAGCAGTAACTTTAGAAGATCTATTTAGTCGGGTAAAAGAATATTTGTTATTTGAGAGAAATCAGTTTATAAATTTTAATGTATGTACAGGTTGTTAATGCGTTGTGTTTGTCACTTTTAGATCATTGGGTTGTTGACTTGTTTTGTCGGCAAAATTTGACAAGAATTTTGTTTGATCGTCGCTATGTAGCTGAAATACTGCAGAGCGCGACGTTAAACCTTAATTATCTCTCGCTCTCTCTCCCTATCTCTCTCTCTCTCTCTCTCTCTCTATTGGCACAGTGTATTTTAAGCACGGACTCAATTTTCCATTGTGTAGTATCATGATGAGGCGATCAATCTCAATACTAGGCTGACCTGTATCTGTTCTCTTATGAATATGACTATATGCTGGCGCTTTCAAAAACCGATCCACTCAAAGCCCGTTCCTTCTCATTCACCAAACGCTATATAGACGATCTTCTCGCTGTGGATAACCGCTATATAAATGACGCAGTGAAGGATATATATCCACCTTCACTGGATTTGAAGGAAACTACAGATAGCCCAACAGGCACATCTTATTTAGATCTCTACCTCTATAAAAATGAAGCGGGCATTCTCTCTCGTCGACTTTATGACAAAAGAGATGATTACAATTTCGACATCGTAAACTATC